>CM077211.1:38385095-38645095 GCA_039654625.1 Rhinogobio ventralis
GAGTGTTTGTTACATCTGTTTTAATGAGTTTTAATGTGGAGAGAGTCACGAGCGTCTCAGCAGCACGGCGGTCATTCAGTTTCCATTAGCACTAGTGTGTGATTAATACCCTCCCATCCACTTGATTTAGGATTCATCAGCGGTTTCTGTCAGAAATCCTGTGTGGAGGAGAATGTCAGTCAGTTCCTCCCTTCAGCACAGGATCAGGACACACGGAGCGGATCCGGACGACAGCGGGGATGACTGGGAGATCGGGGTCGGGAATCTGATCATCGACCTGGACGCGGATCTGGAGAAGGATCGACAGAGGTTGGAGATGAATCGCGTTTTGAGCGTTAAAAGCACGGAAGGTCGCGATCAAGAGCTCGAGTACAGGGTGTTCGACGGCCTTGCGCGAGCCGAGCAGCCCTTCCCCTGCAAAGAGCCCAAGAAACTCAAGCTGAAACGAAGGAATTCCGCCACGGACACGCTGGAGATTGTGAGCGGAATCCCTAAAGAGTGCGTCGGTAAGCGGCACGAGATGAATTCAGCACCAGCGCCGGTGGACAGCAGCCCCGAAGCGCGCGCACGAGCCGCCAAAGACGCCAAGAAAGGCAAGAGCCAGAGCAAAGCAGTGAGGAGAGAGAAAGAGTCGAGGACGCGGAGAGACAAGCACAGCGATGCGTTTGGCCCGCTGTCGGAGAACGGAACGGAGAGTGGACGCGGAATGGACGCGGTTATTGTTGACCAGCCTGACGACGCGAGCACGGTAAGCGCACGTCTGTCCTTCAGACGCCTTCACGAGCGTGAGTCTACAGCATGAGCTGATGGCGGTGTTTGTGTGCTGGAGAATGAAGCCTCCACATGCACCAAAGGCGCTTCTTTGTGAGCGACGTCAATCTCTTTCCAGGCCACAGCACAAAACACCATCCGCTTGCTGTGCTATATCATCTAAAGCAGGTTTTCTTTTGTTTGTCAGCCATTTCCTTTGTTGCATGCATGCAGCCCCTGTGAACATCGTCATGTCTGTTGCTATTGGAAACCTGAGCAACATAATTCCCTCTGTTTGTTTTGGACAAAGACAGGCTTGTTTGAAGCCAAGATGCTTTTCGTGTGTTATTTACAGTTTAAAATACAGCGCGAGGCTCCACCCCCTTCTGCTCTATTATCTATAGATGTCTTTTTCATTTTGCCTCGATTCATCGCTCGTGATGATGTTGTCATCGCCATTTGTGTTTTCCTTGCATGAGGAGATTAAAGGATGAGTTCAGTTCAGAATGAAAATGTCCTGATGATTTCCTCACCCCATCTCATCCAAGATGTTCATGTCTTTCTTTCTTCAGTCGTAAAGAAATGAAGTTTTTTGAGGAAAACATTCCAGGATATTTCTCCTCATCATGGACTTCAATGGGAACCAATGGTTGAAGGTCCAAATCAATGCAGTTTCAGAGGCTCTGATCCCAGAGGAATAGGGTCTGATCCGGACAAACCAGCGGACATATTCAACAAAATAAACATTTATATACTTTTAACCTCAAATGCTCGACTTCAGTGTTGTTCTTCTTCACGGCGTGTGATGTCATCACGTCGGAAAGGTCACATGACGGAGGTGGAAGTGCCGACCCAGTGCCGGAAAACTCCATCTCATTTTCTAAAATCGTCCGCCATCGTTGTTTCACCTTTATTTTTGTAACGTGTTTGATTTAGTCTTTGCACATTCGTTTTAACAGAGTCGGCACTTCCACCTCCGTCATGTGACCTTTCCGACGTGATGACATCATACATCATGCAAAAGAACAACACCGAACTCAAGAGGTTGAGCATTTCTGGATCAGACCCTATTCCTCTGGGATCAGAGCCTCTGAAACTGCATTGATTTGGACCTTCAGCCGTTGGTTCCCACTGAAGTCCATTATGAGGAGAAAAATCCTGGAATGTTTTCCTCAAAAAACTTCATTTCTTTACGACTGAAGAAAGAAAGACATGAACATCTTGGATGAGATGGGGTGAGGAAATCATCAGGACATTTTCATTTTGAACTGAACTAATCCTATGCTTGATCATTATCAGTCAAATGTTTAGATCAAATTGAGCACCATTATACTTCAGCTGGCACTGTGTTTGTGCTCTCTCTCTCTCTCTCTCTCTTTCTCCAGCTGAGTGTTAAGACGCGGTCAGTCGGAACAAACACACAAGAAGCCGAGAAAGCCCTGGAGTCCAGCTACATGGAGCCATGTCAACCGGGAACCAGTGTCAATCTGGAGGGTATTGTGTGGCATGAGACTGAGGAAGGTGAGAGCTTTCTATTCATGCTATCACGTGCAATATTCCACATTTAAAACAGAAATATATCATCCGTATCTTGCCTCTCTTTCTCTACTTCACCACATTATGAATGGCTGGTTTTAGTGGATACGTGATGAGTGAAGGGCGAGTTTTGTCATTAGCTCCACAGGACTGCGTTTTCAAAGCAGCTGTGAGACTGAATCATTTGAAGGAAGAGGAGACACTGGTTGCATATTGATTAAGCAAATTAAAATTGCAGACCACCATCTTAACTTCCATCACTGAGATCAAGCGCAGAATGAATCCATTCGAATATACAATAAAAGACCTACAGGTTCTTTATTGGCATTGATGGTTCCATGCAGAACATTTGACATCCATTGAATCTTTCCATTGCACAAAAGGTTCTTTAGATGAAAATGTTCCACATGCTAGGGAAAATGGAACTGCTCACTGAAAGGTTCTTTGGCACCTTTAGAGCTAAACCTGAATGCTTTTATTTGCTTTAATTTTTTTGCTCCTGCACAATATTTCAGAGGTACTCATTTCTGTGACTGTTTCTCTTTGATTCCAGGGGTTCTAGTTGTGAACGTCACATGGAGAAAAAGGACCTATGTGGGAACTCTCTTGGACTGTACCAAGCATGACTGGGCTCCACCACGGTAATGCACCTTCCTTTCTTTCTTCTTGAATGCTTGACTTGAAGTGTACTTAAAGGGATAGTTCACCCAAAAATTATCCCAAAATTTACTCAACCCTCAAGTTGTTCCAAACCTGTATGACTTTCTTTGCTCTGCTGAACACAGAAGATATTTTGAAGAATATGGGGAACTAAACAGTTGATGGACCCCATTGACTAGTATTTTTTTCCCTACTATGGAAGTCAATGGGGTCCATCAACGGTTTAGTTCCCCATATTCTTCAAAATATCTTCTGTGTTCAGCAGAGCAAAGAAAGTCATACAGGTTTGGAACAACTTGAGGGTGAGTAAATTATGGGATAATTTCATTTTTGGGTGAACTATCCCTTTAAAGGGTTAGTTTACCCCAAAATAAAAATGATCCCATAGGCTAATTTACCCGCCCTCAAGCCATCCTAGGTGTGTATGACTTTCTTCTTTCAGCCGAACACAATCAGAGTTATATTTAAAAATATCCTGGCTCTTCCAAGCTTTATAATGAGAGTGAATGGGGGTCGAGATTTTGAAGCCCAAAAAAGTGCATCCATCCATCATAACAGTAATCCATACGGCTCCAGGGGTTAATAAAGGCCTTCTGAAGCCAAGAACAATATCCGTATTTATAACTTTATAAACTATAATCACTGGCTTCCAGTAACGGCCGTACGGGACCTCTGACCCGACGAGTGATGAGTGACCTCTGACCGTAGGAGTAGCGTAAGCTCAGGTGAGAGTAGACGCCTCTCATCAAACAACAAACTCAAGCCCCTCCCACATTTCTCTTCAAAATATTCTCGTTTTAGACTTCTAATTCCTGACTGGTGTTTTGTTTTGCTCTATCCTCTGCGCTTCCACGTTCGTCAATACGTCATGCGTGAGGTCAGAGGTCACTCTTCCGCCGGAACTAGACTCGCGTACAGCCGTTACTGGAAACCAGTGATTAATATGGATATTTTTCTTACAAAAACGCATGACTTCACTTCAGAAGGCCTTTATTAACCCCTGGAGTCGCATGGATTACTGTTACGATGGATGGATGCACTTTTTTGGGCTTCAAAATCTTTCATTATAAAGCTTGGAAGAGCCAGGATATTTTTTAATATAACTCCGATTGTGTTTGGCTGAAAGAAGAAAGTCATATACACCTAGGATGGGTTGAGGGGGAGTAAATTCTAAGATAATTTTTGGGTGAACAATCCCTTTAAGATCCAAGGTGCCAGATTTACTAAACAGGGCAAATTAGCATGAGACCGAAATCTCATAAAAGCGCAGTATTATCTACTGACAATGTGCAAATTAAAGAACACAGACGCAGAAGCTCATTTCCATAAGGACCAACACAACACCAACACAAAGAGCAGCGCAAATTAAAGGGTTAGTTCACCCAAAAATGAAAATTAGCTCTCTGACCCCTCCATAGACAGCAATGCAATGAACACTTTCAAGGGCCAGAAAGGAAGTAAAGACATTGTTAAAATAGCCCATGTGACTCCAGCGGTTCAGCCCTAATGTGATGAAGCCACGAGAATACTTTTTGTGTGCAAAAAACAAACACAAATAAAGACTTTATTCAACAATTTGGATCTAGCCTGTGTCAGTCTCCTGTAGTATTCTCATCTCTTCATCACATTAAGGCTGAACCGCTGGAGTCTGGACTATTTTAACGATGTCTTTACTTCCTTTCTGGCCCTTGAAAGTGTTCATTGCATTGCTGTCTATTGAGGGGTCAGAGAGCTCTCGGATTTCATCAGAAATAGAGAGGAACTAATGAGGGAATTTACATTTTTGGGTGAACTAACCCTTTAAGTATTGCAGCATGTTAAGTGCAAAATGGGTTAAGACATGCTTTTTGGGAGTTAAATGATGGCACATGATTTATTTAAATTCTCTCCTCCCATAAATTTTGTGTCTGAAAGCGGAACTCTTACAAATGCATATGAAGTAAGGTCAGCCGCAAAAATAACTGCCCACGCCTTTCACTGTTTCTTTAGTAAATCCTGACAGTAGTTTTTTAACAAGCTCTTAGTAAATCTGACCCTTTTAGGTCTAGGTTTAAACCTGTTTAGATTTAATTTGAGTGTGTTTATTTCCATACACTCATGACTCCTCATTGTTTTTAACTAGGTTTTGTGAGTCGCCAATGAGTGACTCTGAAATGCCTTGTGCTCGTGGACGTGGTAAACGGATGCGCCTTGGCATACCAGATCAACCAGCTACTGACCCAAGTATTTCCAAGATACGAGGACTAACTCACAAGAGGCGCGGTGTGGGAATCGGCAACAAAGGAAGACGAGGGAGTCTGAACCTCAGTGGCTGTAGGACACCTGGATACTATGCCGTGGAGGACATCAAATCCAATCCACTTATATGTGGAAAAAGAAAAGGCAAAGCCCCAGCGGATCTAGATTTAAGCTTGGTCTCGGAGGACATTCGGAATGGGAATGGGAAAAGGATACGAGCCAAATCCAGGAGTGCTCCTTCCACCCCTCAGGGTAAATCCGACCCTGTGTTTCTTGATCAAGTTTGCGCATCCCCAATGCTAATAGACTGTCCACATCCGAACTGCAACAAGAAGTACAAACATATCAACGGCCTCCGTTACCACCAGTCACACGCTCACCTGAACAGTGACAGCAAGCAAGAGTTTGAGGTGGAAAGCGAAGACAGACTTTCAGATTTTGATGAAGCACTCAGCTCTGTACCTTTTGATTCTTCTGAGAATGTTGTCTCCAAGAAGCCCAGAAGCATTTATAAACTCAATGCAGTCGGTTCTCCAAAGAGCAGGAAAGCATTGCTCAACAATGACAGCAGTCCCATAGCCAATGCAAAAATACGCCAGAACTTAACAAGTAAGGATGGATCCATAGACGATCTGAGCAACCTCCCACTCATTTCCAACATGTCTGTCGTCCTTGAGAACTGCCTCATGACGGATCGTAACACATCTGTCGAGATGCCTAAGCTCGAAGCGGAGGGTGCCATTGATAAGAGGGACATCTGTGGCAAAGTAAAGAAAGAAAGTGGGTTCGCTGAGAGATGCTCGGCTAAGTCAAGAACCAATAGACTCATCAACACTGCCCCTGCTCCTCCGAAGCTGACCGCTATTCCCCCCGCTGCTTTTTCTACTAAAATCCCAGAAGTTTCTTCTCATCAGGCCTCTCCAACTGTTGCCCTCACAAAAGCCAAGAACCTCTCCCTGAAACCCATTAAGCCAAAGCTGGACATTATTGCACAAGTTAACATGGCCAACACCACCGCAGTCCTGAACAAAGACAGTAAGAGAAAGGAAAAGCATAGATTAAAGGACAAGAATTGCAAAGATCCCCGGAGCCCCAAAAGCGACCCGATTTACACCAAAACGGACGATGCCAAGAGCATCGGAAAAGACTTTCCTGTAAGCCTCTTGAAAGAGCACTTGAGCAAGCAAGATGTTGTGAACGGTCCGGGTGAAACGCAGGAAAGCCGAATGGCGAGTATCAGAGCCGAGGCCGACAAGGTGTACACCTTCTCAGACAACGCGCCGAGTCCTTCCATCGGGAGCGCTGCGAGAATCGACTGTGGCCCTCTTACAAACGGCGATGGAGTGACTGCTAAAACAAACAGCCCTGCATACTCCGACATATCCGACGCTGCCGAGGACGGTGGATCAAACTCGAGATCTAGAAGGAACTCCACACAAGATTCAAACGGCAACATCAATCCCAAAATTCCTGCTGCTGGCACGGTGACCCCAGGAAAAGAGGTCCTGTCCACATCTCATGGCCATGGCTATGAATCCCATTGTATGCCAGGGTACATGCACCCTGGGCAAGCCAATTCCACTTCGTTCCATAAGGTGGCCTCACCTTACGGTCGGACGAAGGATGACTTGAGAGATTCAAGTGAGGATGTAAAAAGCTCAGAATCGTCTAGCCACTCAAGTTCCCAATCGCAGCTTCAGTACGGCGAAACGCACACAGCGCTGGCTCAGTCCTTGTATTACGGACAGTACAGCCGGGGTGTTTCCATGGACCAGAAGGTTCTGATGATGCCCAGCTCCCACAGGCCGCTCAGTGAGGCGTGCTGTGAGGAAATACAGTATAGCAAGCAGAGTAGAGGTCAAGTTAGGCGAGGATCTGAGCAAAAGGAACGAACCAAGGATGAGCAAAAACAATTTATGAGCTCTCCTCAGTCGATTCATAAGGGGGCGAACTCTGTTAAGATTAGCTGTGCGAAACCTGGCTTCATCTATGTGGAGATGGACAAGCAGCTGTCATTTCAGCAGCAACAGCAGCAGGGAAAGCCGTCTCATATCCATGGCATGATAAAAGAACAAGGGGTCCTCAAGGAATCTGAAGACCTCAGTTTGGAGAGCTCAAACTCAAAATCAAATGTGGACACAAATGTAACATTTCTAAATGTAAGTTACTGATGTTACTTATCATTTACTGAGGAAATGTTCTTTTAAAGACATTAACAGACTTCTAGAAATGTCCTTGGTTATGCTGGGATAACAGTCCAACGCATGTTGTTTTGAGTGGTGTTTTTGGAAATATGATCCTTAATCATCAAATGATCGAGTTGCCAGGATTCTTTGATGATTGAGATCATATTGATGTTGCCATCCTTTTGAAATTTTCAATGAACGCATTAAACACAGGGCTACTGTTTCATAACAAAGGGCTTCCCTGTAAGCTGTGTAATTTCGTTGGTTGTCAGAGCAGAAACTGTTTGACGGTAGATGTTCCTCTGGGTTTAGGCTTCAGAATCTCAGTCCTGGAGCCACTCTTATCAGTCCAAATATGTGAAGCAGCAAAATCAAGAGGTCAACAAGATCTCTGAGGAAATGAGTCTCAGTCCAGACAAGGGGAAAGACTGGCACATGCCTGTAGAGTCCGAGTCCAGGCTGGAGGCTGAACTCCAGAACGTCAAGTGTGAGACGGCTGCCGAGGTCTCTGAGGAAAGTACCAGACCGGAGGGGGACGAGATGGCGGGTGAGATGTCTGAAGACTCGCAGACCGCGAGAGGGGCCGCGTCGCCACCCCAGCAATCCTTCCTCCAGTTTCAGCACTCCTACCCCTATTTACATCTGTGTGAGGCTAGCAGCAATGCTTACAGAGTGATGTCTCCAGCGCTGGTGCACAATTACCCAGGTAAACATCTTCTATACGCTGTAAATATGACACTACAAGTGAAGTGGAGCTTGTACAACAAACTACTTAGTAGCCATGTAATGCGAATGTCATGTGACTAAAGGTAGAAGGGGAGTGTCATTGATTATGTGGGGTTAAAACACCTGTGAGCAGAGCCGAAAATTAACACTCGCCAAGTGCCAAATGCATGTTGGTGAGTATACGAAACGGTGTCAATCGCTAGTTGGCCGGTACCAGTTTTATTAATTCTAACAATGCAAATATTGTGAGAACATGAACGTGAACAACGCTGATGACGGGTCAGCGCTGTGTCGTCGTAAAAATGTGCAAGAAGACACGAAAGGGAACTCTATTTGTTTTCTTAGACAGTGCACAAATGCCGAATTGAGCTCTCTTTCACGTCAAAATTGATGCCCGTGTTGGCAAATATCCTCGTAAACATAGTCAGTTATGTCTTAAAGGATTAGTTCACTTCAAAATGAAAATGTCCTGATGATTTACTCGCCCCCATCTCATCCAAGATGTCTTTCTTTCTTCAGTCGAAAAGAAATTCAGTATTTTGAGAAAAACATTCCAGGATTTTTCTCCACATAATGGACTTCAATGGGAAGCAACGGTTGAAGGTCCAAATCAATGCAGTTTCAGAGGAAGGGCTTCAGAGGCTCTGATGATCCCAGAGGAATAGGGTCTGATCTTATCGACCATTGCTCATTTAAAAAAAAAAAAAAAAAACATTTATATACTTTTTAACCTCAAATGCGTGTCTTCGGTGTTGTGCTTCTTCACGGCGTATGACGTCATCACATCGGAAAAGGCCGCGGCCGCATCCCAGTGTTAAAACGAACGTGCAAAGACTAAATTAAACAAAAATAAAAGTAAAACAATGATGTTGGACAATTTTAAATTTGGAGGAGTTTTTTGGCACTGGGTCGGTACTTCCACCTATGTCACGGCCGTGACCTTTCCAACCTGATGCCGTCAAACGCCATGAAGAAGAACAACACCGAAGTCGAGCATTTGCGGTTAAAAAGTATATAAATGTTTATTTTGTTGAAAATGTCCGATGGTTTGTCTAGATCAGACTCTATTCCTCTGGGATCATCAGAGCCTCTGAAGCCCTTCCTCTCAAACTGCATTGATTTGGACCTTCAACCGTTGGTTCCCATTGAAGTCCATGATGTGGATCCGTGCATTCACTCTTAAAGTGACAGCAGCTAATTTGATTAAAACAACAAAAGACAGAAAAATCACTCACTGCTCTTGACTAAATAACTTTTGTAACTTTAATAGGGATACATCTATGGTTCATTTCTGGTAAAAAATATTTATGCACGTTAAATTTTCATTGGCAGGTGTGGCAAAAAGTTAGTTTTAGGCTAGTTTTAGGAATTGGGGTGGGTGCAGGAGCACATATTTTTTCCCTCAGCTCCCTAGCGATTGTTATTGTGCCGCTACAAACAGTAAGCTGTGTGTTTTTCTTTCTAGGTTTCCATTACCCTCTGTATGGGAAAACGGCAGGGAGAGAGGATTCAGAAGCAGCTCAAAGCAGCAAACCAGTGACAGATTCGACAGCATTAGAGCTTCTGTCACATCCTCTCCTGCCTTATCATGGCAAATCTCCTGTTGTATGTATCCCACTACAAAACAACAAGACTGTTGGACCATTTATTAGTAAGGCAAGGCTTATTGGCCACCTCAGAGTCAAATATGAACCAAAATATGATCTGAACAAACTGTGTGAAGCTGAAGTTGTTCTGGATAATAGCATCTGCTAAATATCCTAAATGTAAATATAGTTCCTTCACGAACATCCAGAACAGTAGGGTAAAAAAAATGAATGCAAATTGTTGGGAATTGTTTGCACACTACAGAACCCAAATGTTTAAGGCCCTGTTTACACCTGGTATTAAGATGTGTTTTGGTCGATCGGATCACAAGTGGACGACGCTAAATACAGGAGGAAACGGGGTTTTAAACGTTTTGAGCTTGTCCACTTTTGACCACTTCCAGAGGTAGTCAAACGCATTCGACCGGATTGCTTTCGTAGTGTAGATGCTCATGTGGTCAAATGTGTTTGAACAGACACTAACTACCGCCTACTGACCGGAAACGTGGAAACATTATAGGAAGAGCACTAGCCAGACAGGATTTAGACTTTGTCGGCTGGAGACCCAAGTTTGGTTTGAAGATGAAAATGGTGTTCTCCCACCATTCCTAATTTCTAACATGCGTTCAAAGCATTCGGCTGGTGTTGTGGCTCTCCGAATGTTTTCCCATTGTCTCCAGGGGTGTTCATATGTAAATTGCCCAAGATTTCTGATTCTAATTCTTATTTTATCCATTAATTTAAAAGATCTGAAAAAACCCATACATTTACCCGCCCATAGCCCCTCCCCTCGAAGAAATCAGGACAGAAGTGGTTAAAAGTGGACAAAAGAGACGGATTAAAACACCAGGTGTAAACGGAAATGTGTCTCCCTCGTCTACTTGTGATCCGATTAACCAAAACGCATCTTAATACCAGGTGTAAACAGAGCCTAAAGGTCCTTGCACACTGAGTCCGAAATTCCGAAATTTGCACGTAAAAAAAACGACCTCACATTGTGTCAATCATGTTTACACACTGCCTCTGTCATAAAAAAATAGCAAGCATTTTGAGAGGTTTTTTGACAATTCAGAGCCTTAAGTAAACTTTGAATCGCTCGGGTTAAGGGGGTGGAACTCTCCTTCCATCTCAGGATTGGATGGACCCAACATTTCCTCTCTTTTTAGGAAGAGAGAGGGCAACAAAATCATTGTCACTGTTTGAAGAGTCCATTTTGTATTGCTTTGCACATTTTTTCGCAACGGATTCATTAATACGCATCGGACTCAGTATGCAAGGTGTCTGTGCGTGACCAATTTTTAGGGCGTGACGAATACAAAAAAACGCATATGAAAATTTTGGACTGTGCAAGGACCTTAAGTGTCATTAATTGATTAAAGGTGCTGTAAACAATTTCAGCTGTTGTGATAATTTACATTACGCTAAGCTACTGAATAAGACCTTTGAGTACACCCTCCAACGACATGTCAATGTCAACAAACCTGAAAACGGAGGGCACTGGGTGAAGACATACTCTAAAGGGCTTCAAAGGACAGGACTCTAATGGCGCTTTTCCACTGCATGGTACAGTTCGGTACGGCTCGCTTTGGCGTGTTTCCACTGCATGGTACAGTTCGGTACGGCTCGCTTTGGCGCGTTTCCACTGCACTCGGTACAGCTTGCTTTCGGCTCGCTTTGGCGTGTTTCCACTGCATGGTACGGTTCGGTGCGGCTCGCTTTGGCGCATTTCCACTGCACTCGGTACGGCTTGCTTTCGGCTTGCTTTGGCACATTTCCACTGCATGGTACAGTTCGGTACGGCTTGCTTTGCGTGTTTCCACTGCATGGTACAGTTCGGTACGGCTTGCTTTGGCACGTTTCCACTGCATGGTACAGTTCGGTACGGCCTCACTTTGGTGCGTTTCCACTGCATGGTACAGTTCGGTACGGCTCGCTTTGAAACAAACTTCTTCGTCTTGCAGTTAAAAACATCCACATGCCGAGAAGTAGAGGCGGCACAATTACAATGATCATTCTATAATCCAACCCACTTTAAAGCGGTGCTAACTGCAGTGGAAAACCAAAACGAGCCGAAGTGAGCCGGCCGTGCCGTGCCGAGTCGTACCACGCAGTGGAAAAGTGCTATATTATACGTCAGACATATTCATATGGATTCATGAAGGTGCCAGCACAAATTAATAATTTTAAAAATGTGCACTCTTAAAAATAAAGGTTCTTTATTGGTTCCATGAAGAACCTTTAACATCCATTCCACAAAAGGTTCTTTATATATAAAATAAACGGAAAGGTTCCAGAAATGGTCATTGCGAAAACCCTCTTTGGGACCTTTATTTTTAAGAGCGTTTGGCTTCTATAAAACATGACGAATGCCATTGTCTTCACAGTATTTCAATGTTTACACACTGTATGTTTTGCCCCTTCAGCCTGGAGAAAGAGGATCTCCAGAACAGGAGCGGGAAACTGAGCGGGAGAGAGAACCGGTTCCGTACGGCCGCCACCTTCAGACGCACCATCTCACTCACCTGGGCATGAGCTACACGCTGGTGTCCGGCCAGTACGACCCCTTTCAAGGTGAAAAGGTCAAAAACAACTGAACGATACTATTACTACTGAACTCACTATAGCCTGGATTAAAGGGCTCATATCGTGAGGAATCAACGGTTGCTTGATTGTGTAAAGAAAGAGTTCCTTGTACTATTAAAACATACAAAGGCCCCAATATACTCACAGTGAAGTTCTTTTCAATCGCTTAGGGGTAAAAAGAAGTTTGCCTTTGCAGTGATAGCGAACATAATTTAGCTTAAAAACTTCTACATAGGAGTCTTAGCTTAAGAGCGATTCAGGACCGATCTGAGAGCAACGAGGAAAAGACAAACACTTTTATCTTAGTGAGGAGGCGGGGCTGACCCCGGTGCTAGGTATGACACAGGCTTTGGAAGACTGTGATTGGTTGGTTGTCCAAGAATGAAAAAAAGAGCGCTTTTAAGTATAGGTCCTATTATAAGCCTTCACTTTGAAATTACAGGCGTCATTTTTCCTGTTTTACCGTACTCACACACACACACATTATATATATGTGTATATATATTCTTTATATTTTATTTACAATGCTGTTAATGTTGTCGAGGTCAACTTATGACGTTCGCGTGGTTTTTACATTCACAAACATCATAATGAATAATTAATAGGCTATTTTCTACCCTGGTTTTGAGGCTCTCTCCTGGAACGCTCTGTTTTTATAGGCGTGCCGTACTGAAGACTTGGAAGGAAACGCCCACTGATATGATTGGAAAACAGTTTTGCATATTATAATGAGCTTTGGCTCCCTTACACGTGAGGAATTGTTTTGAAAACTTCCAATGTGGAGAAACGGAAACCGGAATGATTTGCCTACAGGGCTCGCAAAATGTCTTTATCAAACAAACACAATGATTTATCTCTCATCCACCCGCGTGCACACCCACAAGCCAAGTACTATCAGCAAAAGTTCAACCTCAGACAAATCAAATCGCAGCACAATGAACCAACAACACCTCAAATACAAAGGATACTCCAGCCTGTGACAGTGTGGAAGTTATGTTTAGTTAGACACGTACATAATCAGTAGATATCAAACGTAATCACGTATAAAAACATTTTTACTCACATAAGTGTGTTGCATCATTCCTGTCAGATCCAGAAGGCACAGCATAGTTTTTTATCTCATCCTGTCTGCAAATCCAGTCTTTTACAAACGAATCCGGTGAAATGAAGCGAACAAATGCGATGTCTTCCCCACGTGAGCTGGATCTTCATAATAAAAAAAAATCAACCATGCATTTTGGAAGCCTATTAACAAAGATTGCATCATTTTATAGTTAAATGGCCCTGGGGTTAAAAATTGATGGGTTTCAATGGGGACATTTTTGTCCAAACGATGCTATTTTGTGTACCTAGTGCAAAATTATTTTTTTTTAAGGAAATGGGGGGTGAAATAGTAAAATTCCAATAAAATACACATCTGTGCCAAAATGTATGTAGTTAGCATTAACCCCTTTTTAAAACCTGAAAAAGACAAAAAGGTTAAGACCTCTTTTAAGGGTTAAGATGCTTTCTGAATCACTTTTTTCTTTAATAGGATTTTTGTGTAATTTTAAGAGGAAACGCCCACATTTCTTAGAATTTTGTCTACTCTTGCATTAAGATTTTTCATGAATACGGGCCCTGGCATCTTATATATAATAACCAGCCAATCAACAGGACAATCTTAGACGAAAGTAATTCAGAAAGCATCTTAACCCTTAAAAGAGGTCTTAAGGTCCACAAGTGTTAGGAGTACGGACGAGGACTTTTAAAAGGCTTAAGACTTTCTTTAGCAGAGGAGAAAATGGACGAAACGCAAGAAATGTGTTGCACACAATGCATGAGTGAGTTAATAAGACACTACACATTAGATCAGGGATCATGTTTGTCTTACTAGAGACACTCTGACATCTCCGACACAGAAATGGAAGTAATCACTATATTAACATGTTTGGCAACTGGAAAAATGATGATTTGGGTCTGTCACAACCTTCTATAAGCAAAGCGATCACACAATTACAGCACTTTCAGAACCTTATTTCTGTCGCTGTTCATGTCAAATACGTTAAGTACGACATTAACAGCATGGTAATAAAGAATATATATACACATATATATAATGTGTGTGTGTGAGTACGGTAAAACAGGAAAAATGACGCCTGTAATTATATAATAGGACCTATACTTAAAAGCACTCTTATTTTCCTTCTTGGACAACCAACCAATCACAGTCTTCAAAAGCCTGTGTCATACCTAGCACCGGGGTCAGCCCCGCCTCCTCACTAAGATAAAAGTGTTTGTCTTTTCCTCGTTGCTCTCAGATCGGTCCTGAATCGCTTATGAGCTTTCTGAGAGGATTCTTAGACGCTTTAAGAATACGGACCCTGGACTTTAATTATGTCCTCAAAACGTTAGCACAAAAACATTACTAGAATGTTACTTCTTGCCGTGTTCATGTTTTCACTCGTGTCTGACCTCGACTGACTGAAAGAGGGTGGAGCCTCATTGCCACACCCACCTATTACATCATCGCCATGGACCAATGAACTTTTTTCGGAAGGTTCACTTTGACAAACTCCAGAAACAAACTTCGTTTTGGCCTGATTTTGTTTAAAATGACGCCACACCAGTTCGTTGAAATATATCGGGGCCTTAACATTCAGAAACTACTTTTTGCGTGAGAATATATAATAATTGTGGCTAATAATATAATAAATGTGACCCTGGACCACAAAACCAGTCATAAGGGTAATTAAAAAAAAAAAATAATAATAATCTTTCCACTGTATGGTTTGTTAGGACAATATTTGAAAATCTGGAATCTGAGGGTGCAAAAAAATCTAAATATTGAGAAAATCTCCTTTAAAGTTGTCCAAATGAAGTCCTTAGCAATGCATATTACTACTAATAATACATTTATGAGATATTTACAGTAGGACATTTACAAAATCTCTTCATGGAACATGATCTTAATATCCTAATGATTTTTGGCATAAAAGAAAAATGGATAATTTTATAACGCACGACTGCTGTTGAGCTCCAGGGGCACATGTGTGGCTTTAAAGACACAGGAGCAAAAAAAATACCCATTTAATTCTAAGTGGGAGATGCTCTTGGAAAACTGAGCTATGAACGGTTCTGGGAGCAAAAACGAATGAGGAAAATATGAGCCCTTTAAGCGTGTTTACGGTGATGTACGGTAAGAGTTGATTGTAATGTTCTGTGATCTGTGATCCTGAAGGTTTGAGCTCAGCGGCTCTGGTTGCGAACCAGCAGGTGACGTCAACACAGACCTGCTCCAGCGGTGAGAAGCACACGCAGCACAACACTTCTCATTCAACACTTCCCATTCATTTCTCCCATAGGGATTTCAAAAAAAATTATTTGTTAAAGAATCACAACATTACAAACTTTGATTTAAAGCAAAATCGGACAGACTGTGAACTTAGCAGCTTTAGAACTACATTGCATAAGCAAATTAAAAACGATAGAGGAATATAAAACTACTGTTGATTATATATATATATATATATATATAAACACAATGTAAGTTTATTGTAAAATATGCATATACAAACATTTAATTCATTAAGTTAAGTCATTCGCGGTGCTTCATGAGAGTGGGCGGAGCTAACGAGATCTTTCGGCGCATGTTGCGCTCTCTGATTGGTGGAATTGTCTGTACAGCATCATGGGTAATGTAGTTTTTCACCACGAATTCTGATTAAGTTGAAATAATGTGGGCTGACGGCTTCAACAGAAACAAATACCATTGATCAACAGCCTCGTAGCTCACAGTATTTAAAGTCATCCTTAAAAATAAATTTCCCTAAGGAGAAAATGAATGGAGTCGGAACCGGCTCTGTCACCACTGCAATGAATTTAATCAGAGTTTAACGTTTACCCAGCTAACAAAAATATTTCTGCACATTCAAAACGTCGAGTGTTAAGTGAACATTCCATTTGATGATGTGAGCGTTCCTTTTGAAACAATTAGTAACATTTAAAAAACATTAGATCCAACTGAAATGTTCCCGAAAAATATTCCATAAATAATGTTGTTAAAGAGCGGATAACTTTCATTCTGTGTGTGTGAAGAATGGAAAAATAAACCGTCATAATTATGAGATGAAAAAGTTATGAGCAATTCATACTTGTGAGGATTAATAATTGCATTTTTGTCATAATTGTGACATTTTAAGACAATTTCGCCCTTTTGATGTCATAATTTCAACCTAGCATGTCATAATTTTTGTGTGAACATTTGAGTCAGAATTAAAACTTTTTATTTAAGATTTTCAACTTTTAATGTCATAATTATGACTTTCTATGAAAATAATATAGATAAATAATGTTATTAAAGACCGAATAACTTTCATTTTGGGAGTGTTTCTGTGTGTGTGAAGATTGGAAAAATAAACTGCGTCATAATTATGATAAAAAAAGCTTATGACTTAAGTTGTAATTATAAGCAATTAATAATTGTGAGGTTTAATCGTTGAAATTATGAGATAAAATGTTAAATTTTTGTCATAATTTTTACATTTTACAATTCGCCCTTTTTAAGTCATAATTTCAACCTAGCATGTCATAATTTAGAATTTTTGTGTCATAATGACATTTAAATCAGAATTATTAACTTTTTATTTAAGAATTTCAACTTTGTATGTCATAATTTTGACTTTTTAAGTCATAATTTCGATTTGTCAACATTTAAAATGTTTTATGTTTTGACTTAAATTATGACATTTAAGTCAGAATTTCAACTTTTCCTGAGTTTGTATGTCATAACCTTCATTCAGTGAGTGTTTGTGTTTAATGTGCAGAAAACGAGGGGAAGATGTGAGGCGTTCCCGATGGTGTAAGGCGTTCCTGATGGTGTGAGGCGTTCCCGATGGTGTGAGGCGTTCCCGATGGTGTGAGGCGTTCCCGATGGTGTGAGGCGTTCCCGATGGTGTGAGGCGTTCCCGGTGGTGTGAGGCGTTCCCGGCGTTTCCGGCGGTGTGAGGTGTTCCCGACGGTGTGAGGCGTTCCCGGCGTTCCCGATGGTGTGAGGCGTTCCTGATGGTGTGAGGCGTTCCTGGTGGTGTGAGGCGTTCCCGGTGGTGTGAGGCGTTCCTGGTGGTGTGAGGCGTTCCCGGTGGTGTGAGGCGTTCCTGATGGTGTGAGGCGTTCCCAATGGTGTGAGGCGTTCCTGATGGTGTGAGGTGTTCCCGGCGTTCCCGACGGTGTGAGGTGTTCCTGACGGTGTGAGGTGTTCCCGGCGTTCCCGACGGTGTGAGGTGTTCCTGGCGGTGTGAGGCGTTCCCGGCGTTCCCGATGGTGTGAGGTGTTCCTGGCGGTGTGAGGCGTTCCCGGCGTTCCCGGTGGTGTGAGGCGTTCCCGGCGTTCCCGACGGTGTTTTCCTCATGTTCTCTGATGAATGTAGGACCGGAGGAGTTGGGCTCCTGGACTCTGCCTGTAAATGGCTTCATTAGCTGTCTGTATGCACTTATATTGTTGTGTAACCATATACTGTTGAATGTATTTGCTCTCTCATCACCTCTAACGGACGGTTTGCAATAGATTATAAGTGACTGTAAGTACGGTGGCTCGCTCTGCATTGACTTATTAACATGAATATACTGTTATTAACAGCCATTAATCTATCGTATCGTATAAAGTGGATGTTCATGGACGGCTCATCTCAGCATTATGGTGATGTATATAGTTGTACATAGTTTACTGAAGCTCAACTATAACTAGCTTATGTACCTTTGTATTGATTCAGTGCCATGTCTGGTTGTCCACACCTCACCGGCCATTGTTCTTCAGTAGTGATGATGATGATGATGATGAAGATGATTCTTAGGTTTTCTCCATGTCTGCTGTATCATCAACTGCAGTTGCTTTTTATACTGTCTCTGCCTTAACATGTTTGGCAATCCAATAAACAGTCAAGGTTGTTTTTACACGCGGATCTTGTTTTTATGGAAAATGATTCCAATGTGAAAATAAGTGGAGTTTATACTGTGTGTGACGAATGGGATTCATACTTGTTCACACTTATTACTTTTTAAAACAATTTTGATTTTTTATATCATAATTATCACATTTAAGACATTTAAGACATTGATGCCATAATTCCGATTTATAATTTTGACTTTTTGTCATAATTTCAATTTTATCTCATAAACTTTTTGTCATAATTTTGACATTTAAGTCGGAATTTCAACTTTTTATTCTTGAGTAAGTTAAATATTTTTTAATATCATAATTATCTAATTTAACTCAGAATTTCAGCTTTTTATTTAAGAATTTTGACTTTTTGTCATAATTCTGACTGTGTAATTTTTTTATGTGCAATCTTGATTTTTTTATGTCATAATTATGGCTTTTAAGTCAAATTTTTTTCTCCTTTTTATTTAAGAAGTTTGACTTGTATGTAATATTTTTTTACTTTTTATATCATAATTATGACATTTAAATCAGAATTTTAACTTTTAAAAAATTAGGACTTTTATGTCATAATTTAGATTTAGTATACATTTAAAGTCTTAATTTCGAGTTTTTATGTTATAATTATGATCTACAAAAGCCTTTTTTCTTATGTGGCGGAAAATGGACTTCCATTCCTCCATTTATTTTCCATAAAAGACAAAAGATTCATAATTTACATTGCGTGTGTGATGTGTTCCTCCGTCCTGCAGGGGGAGCGCGAGTCGCTGCTGTTTCCGGCGGAAGTGCCGCAGAGTGACAGTTACTGTCGTTATTTGAACACAACAGACGCGCTAAAAGTAAACAACAGATAATAATACCAGCCTTGGATGATTATGAGTGTGTTTAATGAACACACACAGATGACATGGCTTCAAAATCAGAGCAGCTGCTGATTGTTGTGTCGATTCTTGAAGGTAACAGGTTTATTACTCATTTCTCCTGAATACAGTGTCATATGAATGATTACCGGTTGTCTTCTCCAGGCATAACATGATTTAAATGATGAATATGTCATTAATTAAAGTGCATATACCCTAGTTTATGAATATGGTAAATATCTGATACATTTCCATCAATCAAACATTATTTTTTCAAAATAAATAATCATTTAACATATTATTATATCATATCGTTGTGATTATCTCATGTCAATGTGCTTTATTTATTAGTATACATTACCTGGATCTAATGTACATTGAAAAATAAAATAAAAATTTGTCATCATTTTGACTTTTTGTCAAATTTTCACAAATCAACTTTTTAATGAATTATGACATTGTGTCGTAATTTGGACTTTTTAGGTCACAATTTTGATTTATGACTTAGTATGCCATCATTTTGTATCATCATTTTGACTTTTTGTCATAATTTACTTGACAATTTAAACTTTTTAATGAATTATGACATTGTGTCATAATTTCGACTCATCATCATTTTGAATTTTTATGTCATGATTATGACATTTATGTCAATTTCAACTTTTTAAGAATTTCGACTTTTTATTTCAGAATTTTGTCTTAGTATGTCACAATTATGACTTTTTATGTCATAATTTCAACTTTTTAAGAATTTTGACATCATAATTTTGACTTTTTAGGTCATAATTTTGGTTTATGACTTATGTAATCATTTATATCATAATTAGGACATTTATGTCAGAATTTCGACTTCGCATGTCATAATTATGACTTTTTATATCAATTTCGATTTGTCATAATTTCAACTTTTTGAGTCATAATTTTGATTTAGTATGCCATAATTTATATCACAATTAGGACATTTATTTAGACTTTTTATTTAAGAATTTCGACTTAGTGTGTCATAATTATGAATTTTGTCATAAAAAGTCATAATTAGGTCAGATTTTAGACTTTTTATCGAAGAATTTCAACTTAGTATGTCATCATTATGAAATTATGACAGTCGATTATTGATATTAAGTCATAATTTTGAGTTTTCAATTTCATCTCATAAACTTAGTATGTAATAATTGTCTTCAGTCGAACTGCTTTACAGCTAAACTTGAGTGTGTCTGGTCTTTGATGAGTGTGAAGCTGCTTTGAGAGCGTCTGAGACCAGGACGGATCTGATCTGTGTCTCGTCCCATCAGGCCGTCAGTTTCCCAGAAGTCCCCGGCTCGCTCTGGTCGTGGAGGCTCGCTTTGACGGAGAGACTTTGGCCACAGACGCGGTGGAACACCGAGAACAGCCGCAGTTTTGCACCGAACTGGCCTGGGAGCTTGACCGCCGGACGCTGCACCAGCACAGGTGTGTGTGTGTGTTTCTGCTGCTCATGATGAGCGTCCATCTGTCCGTCACTCAGTGTCTGCGCTCTCCTTCCCACAGGCTCCAGAGGACACCCATCAAACTACAGTGTTACGCCGTTGACTCCAGCACGTCTGCCAGAGAGTGTGTGGGATACATCGTCCTCGACCTGAGATCAGTGCAAGAGATCAAGCAGGTCAGCTCGTCACCTTTCGTTCAGATAGAAACGTCACGCTGCTCTTTAGAGTCTTAGGCTTCTCTCACACACCCAACGCCAGGCGTGACGCAAGTGTGTTCTGCTAGTTTCAGCCGGACGCAGTTCTCATGTTCACGTCCAGCTCCACGTGTTTAAATATCAAATGCACTGGCGCATCTGTTCACCCATGGGCGTCTGGTCTGAACACCAGGAGTTCAGGAGCATTGCTGGAGCGTTGCTATTGTGAGGAACTGAAGACGACTGCGCCATTGACCAACACACACCTGCTCTAAAGTCAAGAGCGCAGTATTATTGTGTGTTATTTAAAGAGTGTGTTAGTAATATGAGCCTATAGGACGTGCACAACACACACACACTCTGATTATTACACACACAGGGACGCGCAGCAGCACACACACACACACACACACACTCTGATTATTGCACACACAGGGACACGCAGCAGCGCAAACACACACACACACACACAGGAACGCACAGCAGCGCACACACTCTGCTTATTACACACACAGGGACACGCAGCAGCACACACACACACACTGCTTATTACACACACAGGGACACACAGCAGCACACACACACACACTGCTTATTACACACACAGGGACGCGCAGCAGCACACACACACACACTCTGATTATTACACACACAGAGACGTGCAGCAGCACACACACTCTGCTCATTACACACACACACACACACACACACACACTGCTCATTACACACACAGGGATGCACAGCAGCATACACACACACACTCTGCTCATTACACACGCACACACACTGCTCATTACACACACAGGGACGCACAGCAGCACACACACACACACTCTGCTCATTACACACACACACACACACACTCTGCTCATTACACACACAGGGACGCACAGCAGCACACACACACACACACACACACTCTGCTCATTACACACACACACACACACACTGCTCATTACACACACACTCTGCTCATTACACACACACACACACACACACTCTGCTCATTACACACACAGGGACGCACAGCAGCACACACACACACACACACACACACTCTGCTCATTACACACACACACTCTGCTCATTATACACACAGGGACGCGCAGCAGCACACACACACACACACACACACACACTCTGCTCATTACACACACAGGGACGTGCAGCAGCAAACACACACACACACTCTGCTCATTACACACACAGGGACGCGCAGCAGCACACACACACACACACTCTGCTCATTACACACACAGGGACGAACAGCAGCACACACACACACACACACACTCTGCTCATTACACACACAGGGACGCGCAGCAGCGCACACACACACACGTTTAAATATTAAAAGGATTCCTCACTGGAGAAGCGTTCAGTCTCTCCTCATGTAAATAGTGAATCCGCTCATTGTGCGAGCACAACTGGCTTTTAAAGGGAAAGGGAGATGAGACTCTGATTGGTTTATTGCTCGTTACGCCCAAAACACACCCATGACTCATTAAGAGACGAGGCACTACCCTTCTGGATCATGTGCCGGGAGCGCCGACCGCTTGTCCCGTCGTTAAACTAGCAGAAGTGGATTCGGACACACCCGAAGAGCTCCTGCGCCGTGAGCTCAGATCTTTATAATAGGGCCCAAAATGTGTTTGAAAGAGTCTCTTCTGCTCACCAAGTGCGTTTATGGTAACACTTTACTTAAAGCTTACTTAATTATGCCTCGTAATGCACCTTATAATGCATTGTATAATCTCATGAATGATGGTAACCACAGTTATAATGCATTATAATACTCATCAATTCATTAAACACACTTTTAGAAAGTATAATGCATTAAAACACTCAACAAACAACTCATTTCAGAATCCTCAAATATTATAATGCATTTTATCTTTGGTTACAATTATTTATGAAACAATATAATGCATTATAATGTACATTATGAATAGCTTTATAATGCATTATACATAAGGGCTTTAAGTAAAGTATTACAGCATTGATATGACTCCAGTGTAAATCAGCTGTTCTCTATGTGAATATATAGTAAAGTGTAATTTATTCCTGTGATCAAAGCTGAATTTATCATCATTACTCCAGTCTTCAGTGTCACATGATCCTTCACACATCATTCTCATATGAGGATCTGATGCTCAACAACACTGTTTTACTGTATTTATGATCCAATAAGTGCAGCTTTGGCGAGCAGAAGAGACTCTTTCACAAACATTAACAAATTGTAATTTTTCCAGTGTCACTGAAGGTTTTCCTTCTCATTAGTTTGTTCTGTGTTTGTAAATCTGGTTTGTGTTCTCCAGGCTCCTAAATGGCATCCTCTGCTCAGTAGCAAGTACACGAAACTCAAACCTGCCCTGCTGATTGGGATGATCTTAGAGAACGACACCAAACAACCCGCGGAGCCGTTCAGGGCAAAGAAAGCTCCGCCGAGAGCAGGTACACGACTGCACACGGACACCCGCTCTCTCACGCTCATGTGCACGTCTAATGCTCGTGGTTTGTGTCCTTCTGTCCTTCCCTCTTTCCTCTTCTTCTCTGCTTCTAGTGATGGGCTGCAATGTCCTTCACACATGTTAGTTTTTCCACACGGTGTCTCGGGTCTGCTGGTTCAGTTCGTCATTGTTCATTGATTTTAAAATGATTACAAAATGTAATAACTTTCTCCTTCACTAAAACACATTAAAGGGATAGTTCACCCAAAAATGAAGATTAGCCCATGATTTACTCCCCCTCAAGTCATCCTAGGTGTGTATGACATTCACTAGTTATATTAATAAATGTCCTGGCTCTTCCAAGCTTTATAATAGCAGCCCAAAATCTGAAGCCCAAGAAAGTGCATCCATCCATCATAAACGTGCATCCATCCATCATAAACGTGCATCCATCCATCATAAACGTGCGTCCATCCATCATAAACGTGCGTCCACCCATCATAAAAGTGCATCCATCCACCCATCATAAAAGTGCGTCCGTCCACCCATCATAAAAGTGCATCCATCCACCCATCATAAAAGTGCATCCATCCACCCATCATAAAAGTGCATCCATCCACCCATCATAAAAGTGCGTCCGTCCACCCATCATAAAAGTGCGTCCGTCCACCCATCATAAAAGTGCGTCCGTCCACCCATCATAAAAGTGCGTCCGTCCACCCATCATAAAAGTGCGTCCGTCCACCCATCATAAAAGTGCGTCCGTCCACCCATCATAAAAGTGCGTCCGTCCACCCATCATAAAAGTGCGTCCGTCCACCCATCATAAAAGTGCGTCCGTCCACCCATCATAAAAGTGCGTCCGTCCACTCATCATAAAAGTGCGTCCGTCCACCCATCATAAAAGTGCGTCCGTCCACCCATCATAAAAGTGCGTCCGTCCACCCATCATAAAAGTGCGTCCGTCCACCCATCATAAAAGTGCGTCCGTCCACCCATCATAAAAGTGCGTCCGTCCACCCATCATAAAAGTGCGTCCGTCCACCCATCATAAAAGTGCGTCCGTCCACCCATCATAAAAGTGCGTCCGGCCACCCATCATAAAAGTGCGTCCGGCCACCCATCATAAAAGTGCGTCCGTCCACCCATCATAAAAGTGCGTCCGTCCACCCATCATAAAAGTGCGTCCGTCCACCCATCATAAAGTGCTCCACACGGCTCCAGGGGTTAATGAAGGCCTTCTGAAGCGAATCGATGGTTTTCTCACACAAACCTCCTTTGGTCTGGGACCATTTTTTGGGATTTCCTCCTGGATTTGGCCTTTTGTTTGGGCTGTATCTTGTATGCAAGATTTATTCAAATGGATCTGAAGGGAGGAATATTACCTTTTTTATTGCCTACCCAAATCTCTCCAATATACAAGTCTCTCCATATACAGTGGCGTAAATGCAATATCCCCGTGTCACAAAAATATTTTCCCAGTGTTTGCTGACATATACTGGAAACGGCCCAAACCGTCTGCAGGGTGCTAGAGCACAGGGCCTGAGTTATACACTTTCAAAAAGGAATTTATAACCAACAAAATCAAAAAGCGCCTCTTTTTTAGGAGTTTATTACAGCTCAGACAACATATACTTACATATTTATCATGTTTAGCAGTGTTTTATGTAACTTCAAAGGGTTTCCTGTCAAATGACACCAAAATTGTGTATTTAGAGACCACTGTGTGTGGGTACGGGAAGCTTTTCACTTTGGGTAGGCCAAATTTAGTGTAAATAAGTTACAAATGCCAAAGTGAAGCATATCTCCAGAAAGTAGACATTCTGAGCTTTCGAATGGTACCACATATGAGGTCAGAGCTCCTCCACAGACATTTAACATTTAAAGTACTTGATGACGTCATTCCTGATCAGGATCCTGGGAGTTTAGGAGGTTAGTATAACTCCTTTCGTCTGAAAGAAGAATGTCATACACACCTAGGGTGGCTTGAGGGAGAGTAAATCATGGGATAATCTTCATTTTTGGGTAAACTATCCCTTTAATGCTGGTGAATGTGATGAAACCTACGGAAAACGTAACCAGGCTGTTCATGTTGACTTTAACGAGCGTTTTGTTGCTGATGTCACTGAACCCTCTGTCCCGGCAGGTTCTCCAGCGCTGGTTCCTCTGGAAGCGTCTAAACTCAGAGCGGTTCTGAATGAGGAAGAAGGTTTTCATCAGATCGGACCGGAGGATCTCTGTGCTGACGTGTTTGTGCTGTCGGTAACGGTTGCGTTTGCTACTAAACTGGAGCAGGTACGTGAATCTCATTACTGTATTTGATGTTTTAAAGAGGATCTGCTTCACCTGTTTGAGAGTTCTTCTCTATATCAGTCAGTGTTTCTGAACTCCCTGAAACTCCTAGAGTTTTCTTCCGGGAATCGACACGTCACAATATTCCTCATTTAACCCTATTCCTGTCTTTTGGGGTCAATATTCCTTACTTAATAAACATGGTTCCCTTTATCTCAGTTGCATACAATTTTGTGGCTTTTTCTACACACACACACACACACACACACACACAAAAAAAACTGTGCTCGATTCGGTTGTTCTGAAGGTATGTAAAAAAAAGTTACACTCCTCGTCTTTGGGGTCAAAATGACCCCACATTGAAAATGAATGGGAAAAGTAAAAAAAGTTTTTATTTTTCATTTGTCAAAAAAAAAATCAATAAATACAGCATACATCTAAAAATTCACACATAAATGAAGGCATGGTACTAGAGCACAAAAGCAATGTGAAACGAACATGATCACACACACACACACACACACTAATATTTCATATGCATGATAACGGTGTAGTTGAGGAATTTTGCAGTAAATCGGTAAAAAAAACGTACTTCATATCCCCCAAAACACAGCATAAACGTATAGATGAGAAGTAAAGGAAAAAAAATTATATATATAATTTGTATTATTAAAATGTTTGTTTTATTTGTACAATAGCTCAAATG
The DNA here is from genome assembly GCA_039654625.1 of Rhinogobio ventralis. Classification (NCBI taxonomy): domain Eukaryota; kingdom Metazoa; phylum Chordata; class Actinopteri; order Cypriniformes; family Gobionidae; genus Rhinogobio; species Rhinogobio ventralis. Next base: position 38,411,245 of record CM077211.1, read on the forward strand.
TTTGGGGTCATATTGACCCCAAAGACAAGGATATGAGGGTTAAATAATTCATATGCAGAATAAAGGGGCGGGGCCTGGTTGAGTTAGTTAGCTGTGTGTTGAAACTGGTGGTTATGGTAAGGGGCGGGGCATTTCCCAAACACCAATCACAACACACCGCTCCAGCCGACCAATCAGAGCACAGTGTGCTTTCCAGAAGGAGGGGCTTCACAGAGACAGGAACTAAACAGAGTTACTGACAGACTGGGAAGAGAGGAGCCGCAACAACGGACAATATGAGGGAAATAATCAACATTCAAGCAGGAAAACCTGCTCTAGTAGAGCACAAAATTGACACATTTCCTGTTCTTCAGTTGATCTCCAGCTCGACTAAGCTGTCCGGTGAGGGGTCCGAGTTCTTCTTCTATTACACTCTCCTGGGGAACGACGTCACCAGCGAACCGTTCCAGAACCTCATCAGTCCGAACTTTCAGCCGGAGCGGGCGTCCGTCCGCATTCGCAGCAGTGACCGAGTCCTGCGGCTCTTTCTCGGCCAGCAGCCGTGTCTCCAGGTGAAGCTTGTGATCGTATAGATCAGCGGCTGATTAACCCACATCCTTCACCCGAAACTCATTATTACCTTTTTTTAGTTTGAGAGTTCATCTGAGTGGACCAAGACCCTAGGACTTTTGTCGCACCACGAATGCACACAAAATGACTGGATTTGAGGAGTTTTGTGGTTGAAATTTAAAAAAGTAACAAATCCTTCCCTCGCGGGTCAATTTGACCCCCTTAGGAATGAATGGAATGCTTCAGTACACATAGAAAGACCTAAAAACGCTCAAAATTCAAACTAAAAATTATGCCAAAAAAAGATTTTGTAAGGTCTACATGTGTAGCGTACTGAAGAGAACCCAGCGGAACAGCTCCCCCGCTCCATATAGAGCTGTAAGAGATGAAATACCATCTTATATTATTATTTTTCCACAAGAGGTCGGCAAAGACACCCAATGTGAGATATTACGAGCTGAAGTTATTTTGAATTGAAGTTGCAAGAATGATTTATTATAGGCTATTTATCATATAGGCCTACTGGTAAAATAAGAAACTTCTCCAAAAAAATGTAAACAGTGAAATTCCACATTACTTTAATGTTTTTCTATTAAAACAACAGCCAAAGACTTTGTATTGTCACACAGAGGTTGTGTAAGTGCAGTTATTCAGCAAACACAATCAATCCATGTTTGGATTTATTACAGTTCATCACTGAAGGTTTGATGGCAGATTTAATCGCTCAAACAGCACAAGAGACTGAACACAGACCGACTGGATGACACTTTAATATCAGCAGAACATCTCAAATGGAGATGATGAAATGCAGCTTTCTTGTTTATTGGTGTTTTCAGATCGAGAGAGAGAGAGAGAGAGAGAGTGTGTGTGTGTGTCTGTGTGTGTGTCTGTGTGTGTGTCTGCGTGTGTGTCTGTGTCTGTGTGTGTCTCTGTGTCTGTGTGTCTGTGTGTCTCTGTGTCTGTGTGTCTGTCTGTGTGTCTGTGTGTGTCTGTGTGTCTGTGTGTTTGTGTCTGTGTGTTTGTGTCTGTGTGTTTGTGTCTGTGTGTTTGTGTCTGTGTGTGTGTCTGTGTGTGTGTCTGTGTGTGTGTCTGTGTGTGTGTATGTGTGTGTGTGTGTGTATGTGTGCTCATGGTTGCCAGATTGCAAAGTTTAAGTAAAACACCGGATATAATACGTGTTCTTTTAACAGAAAAGCTCTGATTGGGGGATTTAAATGATTGAGTTTTTCTTTTTTAAACTAGTCTTGTCTTTTTTCGTCAATGATATTGTATGATGATATGACGTTGCTTGTGTTTTGCGCACAGATCCATCTCTGCTGTGGAAACCAGTCTCTCGGCAGCACTGACGTCAGTCTGGCTGGTTTGATAAAGAGCGGCGCTGATCTGACCAAACATCCTGCCACTATAGAGGGCGCTTTCATCCTGCAGCCGCCGAACCGGGTCAAACCCACCCTGCAGTCTGTCCCGCCGGACCTCCAGCCGACTGTGGGCGTGTCTGTGACACTGAGAGCGGAAGATATCAGTAATCAGGTGTGATATACGCTTTTTATACTTAACTAAAACCACAAACAATGTGACCCTGGAGCAAAAAACCAGTCCTCACGGGTGTGTCTGTGGCAATCGCCAACAATGCATTGTGCGGGTCAAAATTATCTATTTTTCTTTTATGCCAAAAATCATTAGGATATTAAGATCATGTTCCATGACGAGATTTTGTACATTTCCTACCGTAAATATCTCATAAATGTATTATTAGTAGTAATATGCTTTGCAAAAGACTTCATTTGGACAACTTTAAAGGAGATTTTCTCAATATTTGAATTTTTTTGCACCCTCAGATTCCAGATTTTTCCAAATAGTTGTATCTCGGCCATAATATCCTATCCTAACAAACCATACATCAGTGGAAAGATTATTTATTCCGATGTATAAATCTCAATTTCAAAAAATTGTCCCTTATGACTGGTTTTGTGGTCCAGGGTCACATATCATGTTTCAGTGTTTAACAGATATTTTTTATAAACAGTTAGACATTGAAAACGGACCTAAAACTCCAGTGAAGAAAGGCCCTGTTCCATCCGGACGGCATGAGCGTCCCTCAGAGGAGCACAGAGTCCCGATGAGCCCGTCTCCTGCCAGGAAATCACCGGAGCGGCGTCTCCCATCTCTAGCTGCTTCTCCTGAGCACTCTGAGAGCGAGGCCGAGAGTCTGTCCAGTGATAACAGACAGGCCCCGCCCACAACGCATGACAGACTGGCTCCGCCCACAACGCATGACAGACTGGCTCCGCCCACAGCACATGGCAAGTGTTCACATGATGTAAAGTCTGTGGGATTACATGACATTCATTTACACCACAGTTTCATCTGTTTCCTACAAAAATTCCTACAGGAATGATTTAAACAGGGTTCCTGCAGAAGTTTTAATCAAATATAAGGTCGTAAAACCCTGTCGCGTATTCTACAGGCTCATGGTTTCACATCTCCTGTGAATGAACTATGACAATGTTAATTTTATGATTTGGACTTGGAAAAGATTTGTAATGAAGTAAAACCAGATCTAGTTTTATTAATTATCTAAGATAAAAATGTAAAAGCCTATTTTAATCGTTTTCTCGCAATGAATATAGCCGGGGTAGCTGGCGTGGTTTGTATATTGTAATAAGTTGTAGAGTGCATGTTTGATCTCCCTCTGTTTAAATGAGCAGCTGTAAGTAGTAAAGCATAGACATTTCAAAATAAGAGTCCCAGACTGTAATTTGGGCTTTTATATAATTAAAAGAGTTCTGTGTTATGCATAAAATCTTTTTGGTAACACTTTATTTTACTGTGTCGTTGTTACATATGTTACAAATTAATAACTATATAAATTGTGCATAATTGCATTAATTAGTACTTAAATATATAATTACAGTGTAACAAAGACACCTTAAAATAAAGTGTAACCATCTTTTTTCCTGGATATTATTGGTTATTCATTGTAAACTCTTGTAGCTTCTCATTGCTCCATCATAAGAAGGGAAGACTAAGAATATTAGTTAACACATTCAGTTTTACAATAATCTATTTATTTTCTTTCTTTAAATGCATTATTGTCATATCAGCAAAATCCAATGCCGATCGACCTCTAATTCGCATGTATTGCTATATTAGTACATTTCCTCAGTGCTCCTGTCTGGTTTTCCAGCACAAATATATAAACATTCTTAAATCAAGACACGTTTACTATCAAAATTTGAAATTTATCAAAATTAAGTGAGTTTTTGCTTAAAACAAGCGCAAATATCAGCCAATGGAGTTAATACAAAAAAGTGAAAACAAGATTTTTTTTTTTGACCCCATTGGCAGATATTTTGTCCTGTTCTAAGCATGAATTAGCTTAATTTTATACATTTAAAAAACAACAACCAAAAGACTTAAAGGTGCAGTGTGTAAATTTTAGTTGTGAATTGCAATAGCTCACCCCTCCCTTTTGAAGCACATAGAGAAGCTACGGTGGCCCACACAGGACAAATATGTGGTCGCCTGAGACGGCAGAGAGTAGCTAGCGTTCTGTAGAGAAGTTTGTCACTTTAGGGCTACTGTAGAAACATGGCGGCGCAAAATGGCGACTTCACTGAAAGGGAACATAACGGTACATTTATTAAGGTCTTTATACACCACTGAAAACATAGTTATGTATATTATATTGCATTTCTGTCAATAGATCCTCATAAATACTACACCCTGCACCTTTAATATCTTCAGTAAATGTGTCTTGATTTAATAATGCTTAGATATTCGTGCTGGAAAACACGACAGAAACACTGAGGAAGAACATCAAAAATCCTCTTTTGCCATGTATCAGCGCAGTGTTGAACTCGTATCATAATAACACACACTATCATGACCCGTGTTTAGGTCTTTCTGATGTTCCTGCTCCAGCCCCGGATGAAACGGATGCCGCAGATTCGTCTGTGTCTGTTTCTGCTCCAAAGATCTCCATCCCTGCCTCCGCGCATCACTTCTGCTTCTCTCTGGACCTGCGCAGCGTCCGGGATCTCAGGACCAGCTTCCCTGTCAACTGCATCCTCAGGTGACCTGGGCTCGTGGACGGACGCTTCTGAAACGCTCCTACTCGGGTCATAACTAGGGTTGGGTTTTACGATACCGGTGCCAAACCGATACTTTAAGTAATCCAAACCGATAGTTTGAATTTAAGTGACTGAAATCTGCGTTGTGATTTGGTCCGGTTACATACGGTTATATATGGTTTGGGTACCCAACCCTAATCATAACGCGCTTTCCTCCGGTTGCAGATACGCTTACCCGTTCTTTGGCAGTGCGGCTCCCATCATGACGAGTCCAGCGGTGGAGGTGAAGAAGAACACGGAGGTGTTTCTGCCGCAGTCGTACTGCGCCTTTGATTTCGCCGCCCTGCCCAATCAGCTTCAGGACACTTTCCTCAGGTGAGATCCCCTCCATATTCTCACTACATCAGAGTCATAAACGCCTAATGGATCAACACACAACTCTTGTTGATTGGTTTGAGCGTGAGTTGCTGTTGTTGTGTGCTCAGGGTTCCTCTGCTGGTGGAGATGTGGCACCGAGAGCCGAACTCTCCAGACGTTCTGCTGGGTTCTGTCAGTATTCAGCTGTCTCGCCTCCTCAGCTCAGAGAAAACACGCTTCCTCGACCCGTCCGGCCGGCAGCGCTGGAGACAGAGCTGTTCTGAGAGGATTCCCATCATTAAAGCAGACGGGTTTGTGTAGGGCTGAATCTGAACCTCCTGTCCTGAATCGTGCGCTTGATGAGGAGGGTATGAAGGGTTCATGTGGGCCTCTTTGCAGTTGCCTGCACATGGATGTGCCATTTGGGACGGTCAGGTCAACTTAAAGGGATAGTTCACCCAAAAATTTACATTTTGTCCTCATTTACTCGCCCTCAAGTTGTTCCAAACCTGTATGAGTTTCTAAAAACAGTTGACGGTAGCCATTGACTTCTTCTTTTGTGTTCAACAGAAGAAAGAGACTCATACAGGTTTGGAACAACTTGAGGGTGATTAAATAATGAACTACCCCTTTAACCTGTCAACTGTCAATCACAGATCTGAACTCGGCTGTAATTCATGAATGCTTTGAATACAGACCTGAGGTCAGTCTCTTTTTAGAGAAGACACATGAAAGTGTAAAAAAGTTATAGAAGGTTGAGTCTACTGTTGAGCAAATGTACTGAACTAAACATTTATATTTTATGCAAAATATGTATTTTACAAAATAATCTGGACTAGGAAGTCGTACGTATGTCTAACCAAGTTGATATCACAAAAACTGAGCTTTTAAAAATTGAGTTTTCCTAGTAATGCAATGTCCAATTTCAAGTTTTCACAAAGTGAATTTTGAGTGTTTAAGCTTTCAAATGATACATAATTTATAATGTTTATGAAAATATGTGCCACAAAAGGTGTCAGTTAACAAGTTAAAGGCACAATATGTAAGATTTTAGGATTAAAATATCCATTAGAACAGTGTTATATATTTTGTTGACTTGTGTACATTATCCCAAATGTTTCCAGGAATGTTTAAATCCAGAGAAATAAGCGATTTTAACCAGGACACGGCCCGTGTGTGCGTCGCCTATTAATGACATCATCCCCGCGTTACCCTCCAGTTTTATTGTGTAGTAACCATGGAAACACAAAGCCGCTTTAATATCTGATGTGTTTTATTAGACGCTGAGCAACTGTTTGGATCATTCATGGACAGAAACTAATCATTGTTCTCCAGCTCAACACAGTCTTATTGTTTAGATCTGGTGTTCTTGATTTACCGCGAGTACCATGTTTTACCATGCCTGATATGATCTCGCTCACTGCAGTGTGAACAAGTGTCTCATAGTAGCGCCGAGCGGACGCACAGAGTAGCATTATAACATCACTTTAACACACTCAGATGTGTGTGATAGGATAAAACAGCGCTGCGTTCCCACACACACACACACGAGCGCTCGTCTGACAGAATAAAAGCTCCGCCCAATCAAGAGTCAAGACACGCCTTTGTGTTGAATAAGAGACGAAAAATTACATATTGTGCCTTTTAAAATTATTAATTTTCCACAATACACATTCAAAAGCATCTTTGCTGAAAATCATGATGTGAATGTTTATAATATCTTCTTGCCTTATAGTCTCATTTAGCAGATTTGAGCTGGACATTAATATATTTCAAGCAGTTGAGATTTGCATTATGCTTGATGTGAGTGTACTGTATATATGCAGATACAGTTGGACATGTTTATATATCCAACTTTTGCTCAATCCCAGTGTGCAACACACAGATCTCACCTCTAGATGGCGGCCTCTAATCACACAGTGCTGAAATGTGAAATATCTGGTGCATTGCTCTTAAAGGGCCAGTTCACCCAAAAATGCACATTCTGTCATCATTCTTTCTTTTTCGCAGCACAAAAGTAGATGTTTTGGGAACCAAACAACATTAGACCGCATTGGCTTTCATTGAATGGACATAAACACTGATGCATTCTTCTGAATATCTTCTTTTGTGTTCAGCAGAAAGAAAGTCACAGAGGTTTTGAGTGACACAAGGGCGAGTAAATGATCATTTTTGGGTGAACTGTCCGTTCAAGCATCTTTTTTCTATTTAGATGTAGTATTTCCAGGCTTAATCTGAATTCTGTGTCTGTAGGTCTGAGAAGTTGGCTGAACTCTGTTATGTGAGCGTTCTTGAAGATCTGGGTTTTGTGAAAGCTCAAGAAATCCTCGTCTCTGAATCCTCACAGGTGCTGTATCAGATGTTTCTGTACTGGAGTATCTGTGAATGAACAGTAGAATTATGGGTAATGTTTGTTTGCAGGCGGCAGTGGCTCCTCCTCAGGGTCACGGTGGGTCAGAGACGCCCACGCGACCTCGCGAGACCCTGGAGTACAAGGCAGCGCTGGAGCTGGAAATGTGGAAGGAGATGCAGGAAGACCTGTTTGATAATCAGGTAGCGGTTCAGCCCATCAGTCACCTGTCTTCATTCAGTGTTCAGCAGCTCATTACATATGCAAAGAGTTTAAAGGGGTGGTTGATCATGATTTGACTTTTTTAACTTTGGTGAGTGTGTAATGTTTGAGCATGAACAACATCTGCAAAGTTACGACGCTCAAGGTTCACAGCAAAGGCAGATATTTTCTTTTAAATAAGGACTACAACAAACGGCTGGTGGGACTACAACGAGCTTCTACATGGGTTAGTGACATCACTAGCCCTAAAATTGACATAACCCCGCCCCCGGGAACATGTGGAGAAGAGGAAGAGTTGTTGTAGTCGAGCACATTTGGGAGTCGCTCAAGCTGTCATCCGTCTTTCACATTTATTAATACAGTACGAACACAAATGCAATAGCACGTCATAAAGTAAGATGACAACATAAGTTATATACGAACATACGAACATAACTCATAAATTCATCAGCTATCCCTTCAGAAGCGTCCTGTCTCATTCTGCATGTGGTCTCTTCTTCTTGAGTCTCTCCATCATTGTCCGACTCCAGTTTGATCATAAAGGCTGAACAGTTTCGGACATTTTCAGTGCGTGTGCGTGAGGTAATCGGAGCTGCTAACACGAGCTCTTGAAGCTCCGCCCTCTTCTAGAAAGGAGGCGGGAGCAGCACTTCATTTGCATTTAAAGGGACACACACAAAAGGGATTATAGGACCCCTTTAACCAATCATGACAGGTCATTTATAGAGGTGATGAACCTCAGGGAACGTGTATATGCATGAGTTATTGTTCTGTCCTTCAGCGATTTTGTGTGTGTGTGTGTGTGTGTGTTTGGTCCTCAGCTGAAGCAGAAGGAGTTGAGTCACATGCAGGCGCTGGCGGAGGAGTGGCGGAGGAGAGATCAGCAGCGGGAGGCGCTCATCAAGAAGAAGGTCCGGACACACATAAAGGGTTAAATCACCTGAGGAATGGAAATCCTTCCTCAGTGGGACACAAAGGTTTTGTTGCAGAGGCAGGATTTAAATTTGGCTCTGTTCCTCAAATAAAGTAGCGCTTTAGCTACTGTTATGACGGTGTTTTTATGTGCTTTCTGGAGCCTCTGATCACTGTCCGCTGTCGTTTGTATGTAAAAGAGCAGCATGAAACATCTCATTATGTCTTCTGAAGATATACATCATATGGGAACTAGTGCTCGACGGATATTGATTTGTTTTTGCAGTTGTGGCCAATATAAAGCTGATAGATATATTTAATTTAAAAATAGCAAAAACGCATAAATAACAATTGCTGAAATGAAATGTTTTAATATTTATTTTTAATAAATTATAATTTTAATTTTTTTCTAATAATTTATTTTAAATATATAAATAAATATTTATTTTACATAATATTGATTTAGATCTCACAGCTGGGTTTTTTAAATTAAATGTTTACTTTCAAAGTAGGGCTGCTTAATTAATCGAATTTCTAATCGTGATTAAAATAACGGATGCCATAATTATGTAATCGTTTAAAGGCTCAATCACAAAAAAAAGTCCAGTTGCATTATTCTGCATGCTTAAGATGTGTTTCTTTCTACGGGTTAAGGGTTTTTTCCATTGTTTTCATTTTAGTTTTAGTATAACATTATAATACCATGTATATTTTTACTTTAGTTTGATTTCTATTTTAAAATAAAAAATTTAAAATTGACGTTTGAGGCTTAAAGGTGCACTGTGTAACTTTTCCGTCCGCTAGAGGTGGCCTGTTCAAAACACAGGTGTAGTTTGATGACGCCAAGTTTGAGCGCAGAATCTTGGGACATGTGGTCTTCACCTCACAGCCGGTGGAAAAGAATCGGGATAGGACTCGGGCAGAACTCATGTTCATGGATGCGATTATTAACGTTACTGTAGTATGAAGCAGAGCCGAGTGTTGTGGAGCTGAGCGAGGCCGCTGGAGCGATTGTTAATGAGATGAACGCAACACACGCCTCGCGAGCGGCGGGACTTTTATTATGCCACAGTCGCCGGCGCCATTTCCTCTTTTCCGGTCATGAGTATGAGGTAACGCAGCTCTGTTTATCATATTAGACACATCTGAGTGTGTTAAATGATGTTCTGATGTTACTCTGTGCGTTCTCTCGGCAGCTGCTAGGACACGTGTTGCACACTGCAGTGAGAGTAAAGCGTTTCTGCTGAATAAAACCAGAAGCCGAGGGTAACGCAGATATGACGCCATTGACAGGCGACTCCTCACACGTCCCGGTTCCTCGGTTAAAATAGACATTTTCTCAGGATTTACAAATAGTTGGAAACATTTGGGATATTGTAAGTACTCAACAACATGTATAACACTGGCCTAGTGGGTTTTGGATATTTTACTGAAAAAATGTTACATAGTGCACCTTTAATATTATAGAAAAGCAATAAAAAATGTTCAGGAATAATGTTTCAGCTCATTTTGATATAAAAATATGGTATAAAGCTATTCAAAACATCATTCAATGTAAATTATGATAATCGTAATTAATAATCGACAATTATGATTTTTGTCATTATCTTGCAGCATTATTTCAAAGACATATTTATTTAAATAATATAAATGCTTGCTTGCTGATGATAGATAAGAAAGAATTATAGGGTTTGCCTTTCTTTTACTAATAATAGAAATGCAAACGCTATAAATCATTTTCGTATACCGTTTACTTTAACACGGAGCTGTTGACGGATGACGGAGCTGTTAAACGTTACAGAAGCTTGTTTCTACCATGAAATAAAAAAATGAGACATTTCTGACTTTTTTACTCATAATTGCAAGTTTATACCTGGAAAAAAGTCAGAATTGTGGATATAAATTTGCGAGGAAAAACAAATCTGAATAGTGAGATAAAGTTCCAATTACCTTTTTAAAAAAGTTTTAATCATGGTGGAAACAAGTGGCAGTAAACCAACAAAGCTGGAGAATGAGCTCAGGCGCCGCCGTTCTCAGCGCTGTCAAAATAAAAGTCCTGCTTCCGATGCCGATAATTACAAAAATGCTAAATCTCGGCTGACCACTAATTGCATAAGCAAATAATGACACATGAAATTATTTAAGTTTTATGGAATCTGTAGTAGTTTGGTTACACTGATGTTTATGAGCCGTTGTTTTACAGGAAATGGAGTATGGTCTTCTGGAGGAGCAGCTGCAGAAGACTCTGTCAGATCTGGAGAAGCGAGAGAAAGCTCTGGCTCATGCTGAGACGGAGGTGAGGCGTCGCGTCCGTGTTTCATCCGTGAGCTTTACATAACCTGATGTCTGACTGTGATTGTGGCTCGTTTAGACGCAGAGGCTGCAGCGAGAGATGCGCGCCGAACACGAGTTCAGCATGCGAGAGCTGCAGGACAGCGGCCGGCGCCTGCGCGAGGACTGCGTCCACCAGGTGGAGCTGGAGAGGTTGAAGGTCAAGCAGCTCGAGGATCAACTGGCCCGGCAGCGACAGCAGGTAAACACAGCAAACGCGACCTGTGAGGTTGATCTCTGCCCTTCTAAAAGCGCGAGCTGGGAGGGGCCTGTTGACCCTGGGGTCATGATGTCATGAGGTCAGCCCTGCTGGTTCACTGACTGATGTCAATACTCGCTAATCCACCCGTTCTTAAGTGGTTTACCGGTAATCTAGTGTAGAGCTGTGATCTGAGGTCTCAGTGTACATGCTGAATCAGTGTTTGCAGGAGTGTCTGAGAAGTGACGTGTTGTTATCTGGCGACTGCTGCCGTTGGTCTGCGTCAGTCGGTGCAGTAAAACATAACTGACTGTTTACATTCATAAAACATTCTGCATATGTGTGTGACTAAGCAGGGCTCGGCAGTACTAGCTATAATATAATACATGTTATAATTAATCGATTTGACAGCCCTAATCATGATTAATCGCATCTAACGTAAAAGTTTATTTAATATATGTGTGTGCTTGTTTGTATATTTATATATATTATATAATTCTAATGTCATTGCGGTGTGCGGTGCTCTAATGATGATTGACAGACTCGGTACACATCTCAGAATTGCCTTAATGTAGTATTTATTGCCTCAGATGTTGTTTTACAGTATTGCAAGTTGTGTAGGAACTCGAGTGAGGAAAGTCATGTCTAAACAAACACAACAGAACTACTGTATATAAAGGCTACATGAGCACGTTTAAAATAAAGGATTTATATTTACACTACTCCACATAGGAAGAACAGACGTGCTAACCAGTGACTGACCGGATGCACACACATAGCTGAAGCGGACTGATATCACTGATAATAATCATAAATGTTTGTTGAGCATTAAATCAGAATGATATTCACATAGAAAACAGCTGATTTACACTGGAGTAATTTCACAATATTTATAATATCGATCTGGCTCCGGCTCAGCTCCGGTCTGGCTCCAGTCTGGCACCGGCTCCGGTCCGGCTCCGGCTCATTGGCATGCAGCGCTTCACAGAGTCCTACCATCTTTGCTCTGATTTCTGTTGAGTTTGTTCTGTGTTTCTTGCCGCTTGTCGACGGGTTTGCTTTCTCTTACTCTCTCTATGCAAAGACGGTAGGACACGCCAGACCCGGTTGACCGCGCCGCCGCCCGGTTCCGTCTCTCCAGTGGACTGGAATGCTGTCATCGCTCCCCTCCAGCATAAACGAGCATTACGATGATTAGAGTTGTCAAAAGTACCGACTTCGGTACCAAGTTGGTACTGAAATTAAAATGTGATGCTTTGAGCGCTCTGATTGGCCATTGTGTTCACGCGCTCATCAGATATGTCTGTGATTGGCTACAGTGATCAGCGCATAATTTTGTATTTTTAATTAAATGCAGCCTTGGTGAGCAGAAGATACTTATTTTTAAAACATTAAAAATCGTACCGATCCCAAACTTTTGAATGTGTGTGTATATATGTGTGTGTGTGTGTGTGTGTGTGTGTGTTACTTTTATGTTAGATGCGATTAATCACAATTATTGATTTGACCACATTAGATGTTACATGTAATAAACATGTTAGGCAGTGATTATAACTTGTGCTCTTAACGATTACAATATAAGAATATTATTACAATGTGAGGATAATATTCCAGAGTCATCTGCAATCTTCTGTCGGCGTCGCCTGAAAACATGGCAAAGTCTGGATTTTATCTGGTTTTTCTCCATCGTCTGATTTGAAGACACATGTTGCTTTAAGGGTCAGGAATTATCGGGGGCTTGAGGCAAAAATACCCCAAAAATTCAAGATAAGTGGCAAAAAAATGCCCCTGCACAATTACACGTAAATCTCTGTTATGGCTTGGCCGGTCATGATTAAAATATAATGTGTAAATGAATGAAAAGTCTCAATCTGCTCATCAGATTTTGCAGTGTTTTTGTTGAAATGTGAAGACACTTTAATTTGCTGTTTTACAAGATGATCGTGAATGTTTGTTATTGGCGTCTAGAATGTTCCCAGAAGTCCTGGTTATCACTGACGTAATTCATCACCGAACAGAAAGTGGCGTTTTCTGTCGTGAGATCCAGCGTCTGTTTTCTATTGAATCAGTCTGTGAAACAGCCTCTCGCCGTCTTCAGCGCTTTCCTCAGACAGCCCACCTACTGAAATACTTTAGCCTGCCGTCTCATTTCTTCCCAGAAAACATCTGGCCCGGCACAGCGCTAACAAATCAAGCAAAGTAGGTTTCTGACATGCGAAAAGAGAAGAGCCTGTGATGAGAGCGGCGTATATATCGTCTTCCCTCTGGTGTCAGTAACGTGTAAACATACATTTGTCCCGCGTCGACACACTAACCGGTTTATCCAGGCAGAATCCTCCCCCTTCTTCTTTTCTGGACACAAACTCCTCGTTTGCGAATACCAAACATGGTGTGTCAGATTTGTCCGGCATCTGCTTCCTGTCAGAGAGAGAAGCGGGCGAATGGAGAGCGCTTGTAAGGTTTTAGTTAGACTGGACGCTGTCTAACACCCTTGAAGTGTTTCAGCGGTAGCCGCTCGCTGATGGATGAGCAGCTCGACAGAGACGTGTGTGTGTGTGGCTTCACCTCAGACTGCCTCACTTTTAATGACTGAACACTATAAAGCTACTGTACCATATTTGATGCATAAAAAGGCCTCTAAATGAAACCTGCCACACACAATGTCCTCCAGTCCTTCTGTCGACTGATTGATTGTTTAAAATCAGTAAAGTAAACGCAAGAATAACTTTGATATTGTTAGTAACATTTCATCTGGAATGAAGCAGCTTTACTTAATTATCCAGACATTGTTTATTACAAAAATCAAATCTGATAATCAGGCTTTTGAGGAAGATTTATTTGTTCATCTGTCAATCATCATTGCATTATGTTTTAAAGCTACAGAGCTTTGATCATCAAACTAAACATTAAATATCATCTTACTAAGACATATTATTGGAAGATATTGATATTTATATGCATGCATCTCACTAATTTACATTACAAGCCATTAGAATGTAAATATAAATATCAGCATCAAATTGCATATTTTTTGCATATTATTCCTCCCAATGAGCTGTTTTTTTCTCTCCATATTCTCACTATATCAGACAATATGAGCCATAAAATCCTGTCTTGATGTATTAAATATGATACAAAATACATATGCAACCTTTTTTTAAGTGTCTAAAGGTTTTTTGGACCATTATGTCAGGCTTCACTTTTTGTGCATATTTCCCCCATTTGTGTTTTTCTCAATGATGTTGTTTTGACTCCTAAAGATGCAAGAGGCTGAGAATAAACACCAGCAGCTGGAGAAGGCGTTTCAGCAGTACCGGGATCAGCAGAGCGTTCGGCCGGAGATCCGTCTGCAGTCCGAGATCAACCTGCTGACCCTCGAGAAGGTCAGAAGCCGCGTTTTTATTACAGACGTGCGCCAAACTTTTGCGCTATTTTCTAAAATTTCTAAAAACTATTGCGAAATGACAGCGCTTCCATTGACTGATGTTATGCTTCCCCTCGCGATAAGTCATTCCAAACATCATGGCAACAGATGTTGGTAGGTGTACATATATCCAGCCACCGCACTAGCCATTATTTTTAATGGAAGGGAGCAGCTGGGTATCGAGTACTTTTTAGGTACTGACCGAATTGCCTCGATACTATCGAGTATCTTAACAGGTCATGTCGTTCGATAGCAAATTTCAATACCTAAGGGGTTAATCTTGAAAACGTCAGTGAGCCAATAAGCATGCAGCATGATTGGCTGTGGTGAAAAAAACATTAGTTACGGCGGTTACGCCCAGGGCCGCGGCTCACACGTGAGGCTGTAGTGTGTGTGTAACCCAGTCTGCGGCGCATTACGGCTCCGACACGGCCACCGGAGCTGATCACGTCCACTCTAGTCAATGCTTGTGTTTATACCGGCCGCGCCGCGCCACGAGGACAGAACAAACCCGTGATGCCGCAGACGTGTGCAGTGTAAACAGGGTAAGCGTCCCAACCCACATAGATGGAAAAGATAAAAAATTGTGGCTGCATTTCACCAGGCTCAATGCCAACAGCATGCAGTGCAATATTCACGACAAGATAAGACCGACATCACGACAAATCTGAAGCACTTGACAGTGCACGGAATAAACTAAAGAGCAGAGCGTTTCTCCGTATTCGACTGCAAGAAGAACTTTCCTCACACACATGAGAAATAGGCCTATAGGAAGCTTGAAATATCTGTTTAAACAAACCAATTCAAATCGAACACAAATGCTTTGATTGTGTAATCCGTATGAAAGGTCATTTCCCTCTATCACTACTGCGGAGATGACAACTTCATCTTAACAGCCCAACACGGGGCTCAGAAAGCACTAGTTTATTAATAAACAATTAAAATGAATGCTATTTTTACATTTATAAACATTAGGCTACTTTTGCCAGTGCTTTGTGGCGCTTTATGAGTCCTTGAGTCAACAAACTGAAACCTTTTTTTTTTTTTTTAGGTAATGTAATCTTGTTAAAGCATAACTTTTTGCAATATGTGGGAGTTTTTGTGAAATTGACGTGTTTCCATTGGGCGTATTTTCAATTCGCAATTCCAATTTGCGCAAGGTTAATGGAAACGCGGCTAGAGACACCAAACTGATTAACACACCACACCATAAAAATATATTTTTAATGTCTTTTTTGGGAATCGTGCATGTTTTTATTATGAAGGTGGAACTGGAGCGGAAACTGGAATCGGCAACTAAATCTAAACTACACTACAAGCAGCAGTGGGGACGAGCCCTGAAGGAGCTGGCCAGATTCAAACAGGTAAGCCCTGTGAGCGGTCCACCCGTACAGAGATGATGACGACGGGCAGTGCGTTACACTAGAGAGGGTTACTCTAGTGATGCATGAACGCTCTCAGATGCTGTCCTCTCAGACGGGATCAGATTATTTTGTGCATAATATTAAAAAAATTAATGGGTCAATCTCGTGAAAATGTGTCCCCAAATCTCACACCCAAAAAATATGTTTTGCGTGAAGAAAGTAAAGCCTGTTTTAAGGATCGTTAATTTGATATTTTCATTAAAATTAAAGATATTAGATTCTCATGGCTGTAATTTGATGATTTTAATTTGGAATTTGTCTGTAATTCTCATTATTCACATTTGTATTTTTTTTGTTACTGTATTAACGTTATACTAAAAATGTTAAAAAATATTTTTTTTAAATGTGTAATAAAAAACAGTTTTAAAGTTATATTAAAAATATAAAATATTCAAGTAATTATTAGAAATACTTTACACATTTTAAAAATATAAAAAAATTAAAAATGTATATAATATACTCACCTAAAGGATTATTAGGAACACCTGTTCAATTTCTCATTAATGCAATTATCTAATCAACCAATCACATGGCAGTTGCTTCAATGCATTTAGGGGTGTGGTCCTGGTCAAGACAATCTCCTGAACTCCAAACTGAATGTCAGAATGGGAAAGAAAGGTGATTTAAGCAATTTTGAGCGTGGCATGGTTGTTGGTGCCAGATGGGCCGGTCTGAGTATTTCACAATCTGCTCAGTTACTGGGATTTTCACGCACAACCATTTCTAGAGTTTACAAAGAATGGTGTGAAAAGGGAAAAACATCCAGTATGCGGCAGTCCTGTGGGCCAAAATGCCTTGTTGATGCTAGAGGTCAGAGGAGAATGGGCCGACTGATTCAAGCTGATAGAAGAGCAACTTTGACTGAAATAACCACTCGTTACAACCGAGGTATGCAGCAAAGCATTTGTGAAGCCACAACACGCACAACCTTGAGGCGGATGGGCTACAACAGCAGAAGACCCCACCGGGTACCACTCATCTCCACTACAAATAGGAAAAAGAGGCTACAATTTGCACGAGCTCACCAAAATTGGACAGTTGAAGACTGGAAAAATGTTGCCTGGTCTGATGAGTCTGGATTTCTGTTGAGACATTCAGATGGTAGAGTCAGAATTTGGCGTAAACAGAATGAGAACATGGATCCATCATGCCTTGTTACCACTGTGCAGGCTGGTGGTGGTGGTGTAATGGTGTGGGGGATGTTTTCTTGGCACACTTTAGGCCCCTTAGTGCCAATTGGGCATCGTTTAAATGCCACGGCCTACCTGAGCATTGTTTCTGACCATGTCCATCCCTTTATGACCACCATGTACCCATCCTCTGATGGCTACTTCCAGCAGGATAATGCACCATGTCACAAAGCTCGAATCATTTCAAATTGGTTTCTTGAACATGACAATGAGTTCACTGTACTAAAATGGCCCCCACAGTCACCAGATCTCAACCCAATAGAGCATCTTTGGGATGTGGTGGAACGGGAGCTTCGTGCCCTGGATGTGCATCCCACAAATCTCCATCAACTGCAAGATGCTATCCTATCAATATGGGCCAACATTTCTAAAGAATGCTTTCAGCACCTTGTTGAATCAATGCCACGTAGAATTAAGGCAGTTCTGAAGGTGAAAGGGGGTCAAACACAGTATTAGTATGGTGTTCCTAATAATCCTTTAGGTGAGTGTGTATTATATTAATTTATAATATTAATATGATATAAAAAATACTGTATTCAAGTTATACTAAAAATACTTAATACTTATACTTAAAATACATTAAAAAAAATATATAATAAAAAGTACTGTATTTAAGTTATATATTATATAATTTATACTGTATTTTTTTACTGTATTCAACTTATCATAAAATTCTTACAAATATAAAAAAATATAAATATATAATAAAAATACTGTAAGCTAAAAATACTTTAAAGGTATTATAAATATATGCATTTCTTACTATTCATTATTCGTTATACTAAAAATACTTAAATATAATTACAAAATATTATAAATATGTTTATATAATCTTTTTTGCTGTAATTCAACTTATCATAAAATACTTAAAAATGTTTTAAAAAATATAAAAATTACTGCATTCAAGTTATACTAAAAATACTTTTAAATTTTAAAATATTATAAATGTGTATATATAATTTTTTTTACAAATATTATAAATGTAAAAAATCTTATAAAATAAAACATTTAAATCTGCATAAAGTCAGTACAACAAACACTGTAATAGTGCATTAATTCTTTAGCATTTGAATATATCTTTTTCCCATTAATGTGACAGTCATGAGAATTTGGTGTAAATGTGCTTCAGTCTCATGAAAATAATGTCACAATGTAAAAAATCTTAATGGCTCTAAAAATAGTCTTGAGTTTGTGCTCTGGATCCAGTCAGACGGCAGGGTCTCGAGCGCGTTCAGAAGACTAATGGGGCGGTTTACTGCACTAAACCAGACGTGAATGTGCGTTCTCATGGAAAAAAAACATTGAGAAACGGTGAGCTGTCACGAGCCGCCGTGAAACATCGGGTGAACCCTGTACGGGCCCGGTACAGTATAAACAGAGGCGCCGCACGGAGCTTATCAGCCTGCTAATAACTGTTACAGACACAAACCAGCTGGAGCGTCTGAAGCCTTTTCAAGTGCCAGATATATATAAAGAAAACATCTGATGATTCATGGCGCTCTGAGGCCTCCATAACTTCATATGATATTGAACTATAAATCAGGCCTGTATTATGTTCAACATTAAACATCTGAATATCAAGTTGGCTTGTTGGAAGATCGATGGGTGAATTTAAGTGCATCGTTTTTCACTAAATAATTCTCATGTAACTTAGTAGAAACACTACATATATGTTCTGGATCTTTATGAGGCAACACAGATCTGGGAAATTTCATCAGTGAAGCGGCCCAAATGTTCCCCGTCTGCGCAGAAAACTGCTCTTGAGTCGCGTCTGGAGCGCAGAGACGGGTCATTCGCTGGTCACGCGTGTTTACACAAGACGTCTTCAGCCTTTATTACAGCCGACGCTCACGCCACACACCTCGACAGAGCTCTGGGAACGCTCGGTAGCGGGTAGTGAAGGAAACTCCTCAAATCTGCAGGATAATTGTGTTTTCCTTCAGCAGATTTCTGGCTGTGAGTCAAGACCAAGTGTGTTTGTTTTTCTTGCACTTCAGGCAGCAGCGAGTGTTTTACGATGTTGTAACGCATCAGGAAAACTGCAAATTGAATGGGATTACCTTAAACACATCATCAATAAAACTTTTCACAGGGGCTTTATGTTGATGCGCTGCTGGGAAACTGTTCAACCTACAGATTGGAAAAGCCAGCGATTGGGGGAAAAAAATATAAAAACACTCAATTATTTTAGAAATTAAAGCATGTTGACACTAATAATCATAACTATATCAATGTATAACAATATTGTTCTGTTTATTATAAGTGCTGCTAATTGTTTTGAAAACTTCCAATGTGGAGAAACGGCAACCGGGATGATTCGCCCACAGGGCTCACAAAACGTCTTTATCAAACAAACAAGATTTATCTCTCATCCACCCGCGATTGAATGTTATTTTTTATTACTTGGCCCGCCCGATTGGTGGATATAGCCGCGAACCGTGCATAACACACACACGCGTGTATTTCACTATTTAAGATAGTGCAGTCTGATCACAAATTGCAGCACAATGAACCAACAACACCTCAAATACAAAGGATACTCCAGCCTGTGACAGTGTGGAAGTTATGTTTAGTTAGACACGTACATAATCAGTAGATATCAAATGTAACAATGCAATACTATCACATATAAAAACATGTTTTACTCACATAAGTGTGTTGCATCATTCCTGTCAGATCCAGAAGGCACAGCATAGTTTTTTAATCTCATCCTGTCTGCAAATCCAGTCTCTTACAAACGAATCCGGTGAAATGAAGCGAACAAATGCGATGTCTTCCCCACGTGAGCTGGATCTTCAGTAAAAATTTTTTTTAAAAAAATCAACCATGCATTTTGAAATCCGAAGGAAGCTATTGCTTTCAAGTTCGATCCGGTTTAGCTCCACATAGATCTATGTTATTTATCTAACATGCCAGGTAAGAATTGTTGGGAGGGGCTACAGAATCAGGCATTCTTCTTCTTCGGTTAAAACTCTGACGTCACAGGGAAGCACATTCGCAGATCGAGCGTTTGCTGAGCCTGGTGTCTATAAAAGCTTTTCTTTGACTAGCAAGGAAGTTTTCAGCTCTGAAACTTACATATTCTTATATTGCCATGACCTTTTATATATCAAAAGCTCAAGGGAAAGTTGATTTCTCAATTCAGGACCCCTTTAAAGTTGCATTTACTTTAGGAAAACCATCCAATGTTCACAGTTCATTAGTTAGCTATAAATAAACACAAGAGAGTTCAAAGCAAAGACAGATATTTTCCTTTTAAATTGACATAACCCCGCCCCCGGGAACATGTTGAGAAGAGGAAGAGTTGTTGTAGTCGAGCACATTTGGGAGTCGCTCAAGCTGTCATCCGTCTTTCACATTTATTAATACAGTACGAACACAAATGCAATCGCACGTCATAAAGCAAGATGACAACATAAGTTATAACCGTAATTAAACTAAACTATCCATGTTCTCTCTTCATGCAGCAGATATTCTCTGGCTCATCTTACAACAGTTCCCACACCAGCGGTTTATAGATTATCATGACAGAACATACGAACATAACTCATAAATTCATCAACTATCCTTTCAGAAGCGTCCTGTCTCGTTCTACATGTCTCTTCTTCTTGAGTCTCTCCATCATCGTCCGACTCCAGTTTGATCATAAAGGCTGAACCGTTTTGGAAATTTTCAGTGCGTGTGCGTGAGGTAATCGGAGCTGCTAACATGAGCTCTTGAAGCTCCGCCCTCTTCCTGAAAGGAGGCGGGAGCAACTGCTCATTTGCATTTAAAGGGACAAAAACGGCACGTTCCCTTTCAGTCGGTCACGTACGTCGGACGTCACAGACAAATTGGGATCACTTCAGGGAGCCCCTATCAGCTTCGAGATATAGAGAACCGGCCAATGACTATTGGCGTGCGAGATTAGCATCTCGCGTTCCGCCCCGCAGCGCGGGTATAAAGCAGAAGCGAATGCAGCGCACTGTTGTCATTCACTTCGGAGCCGAACGGTGTTGATGAAGAGCGAAACTGCCTGTTTATTCAGCAGAGAGATATCAACAAAAAAGGAGAACGAGAGGAAGGCGCTGTGCTGGCGTGACGGCAAAAACAGCGCGACCGCGAGATCACCGCTGCTTATTTAAAACAAACTGCTGTTCTCACAGCAACTTAAGGTTCGTGAGAGTGTTTGTTGTTGTGAGTGCACACACAGGCTGCACTTATTTCCTGTGTGTTGCCGCGGTCTTTCCCTGGGTGCTTCAGCACTTCTTAAAAGAGCGTTTCCTCACAAATGAGCAACACGGGTGTGACACTGCGTCTTTTTCAAGATGTCATTCCACCCGTGCGTTTCTGGATGCGGTCGTTCCCTGTCGCCAGCTGACGGTCACAATCGTTGTATCACGTCTGGGCATTCAGCGCGCTGAGGCAGCTGCGGGAACATGACTATCTCGGCGCTTAGGTCGAGACTCACCTACCTTCGGGAAGGCGGAGTCCCCCTACCCATACCTCGATCTAGTGCTATTTCTCAGAATAGACCTACTTCGACGGATGGCCGGGGTGACCTGAGGATTACGTTCAGGGCAAACCCGCTGAGCCAGCCTCCGCAGGCCCCTGATCCCTCACAAGCGCCGCAGCCGGTAGAGCTTCCGGAACAAATCGCTGGCCCCTCCCATGGGTGTCCAGTGGTGACCTTTGGGGCTCCAGCAGACGAACAGATGTCGATCGCTGCATTGGAGGGGGAGTTCCGGTCCTCGGAGGATGAAGATTCGGCTGTACTGCCTCCCTCTGGGAGAGTGGCAACGGTCTGTCTCTGAAGACAGTACTCCTGACTGCATTGGCCTCTATCAAGAGGGTAGGGGACCTGCAGGCATTTTCGGTCGACGAATCGTGCCTGGAATTCGGGCCCGGTAACTCTCATGTAATCCTGAGACCCCGGCCCGGATATGTGCCCATGGTTCCCACCACTCCCTTCCGGGACCAGGTGGTGAGCCTGCAAGCGCTGCCTTCGGAGGAGGCAGACCCAGCCCTAGCTTTTCTCTGTCCCGTCCGCGCTTTGCGGACTTACGTGGACAGAACGCAAAGCTTCAGGACTTCAGAGCAGCTCTTTGTCTGTTATGGAGGCCAGCAGAAGGGAAAGGCTGTCTCCAAGCAGAAGATGGCCCACTGGATGGTGGATGCCATCGTCTTGGCGTATGAAACCCAAGACGTGCCCTGCCCGCTCGGGTTAAGAGCCCACTCCACTAGGGGTGTAGCTTCTTCCTGGGCGTTGGCTCGTGGCGCCTCGCTGACAGATGTTTGTAGAGCTGCGGGCTGGGTGACACCTAACACGTTTGCTAGATTTTATAGCCTCCGTGTAGAGCCGGTATCTTCCTGTGTGCTCACTTCCCATAGACCGTAACACCGAAGTGCCCGTTCTAAGTGTCGGCTTGCTGCGCCATTCCCTTCCCTATGGAACAGATACGTGCGCTTATATGCTCCAGTCGAGTTCCCCAGAAACGGCGAACCCTGTTGGGTCCTCCGCAACCCGCGGCAGTCGGATGTGGCGGAGCGTCCGACGCCAGGTCTAACACTCATATGCATTGGTGGAACTTGTGTTAGGCTGGGTTCCATATGTTGTGACCCCCACGGCGGTCCCGTATGTGTATTCTTCCATGGTACGGCGAGCCCATGTCTTTCCCTCGGCAGAGCTCTCTGCCGTCTCAGTCAGGTGTTGTTCCCCCGCCTGCTTGGCCGGGGCCACCCCTGGGACTTCCGTATGTTGCACCACCCATGGCCAGTCTATACGTGTATTCTCCACATGGTAACTCCCTCCGGGCATGATGTGGCTTCCGCAGCATTCCTCCGGGCACGCTTTCCCAGCGTTATCCAATAGTCTGCTGAGTGGGTCTTGCGGAACAGCAGTGTGACTCTCCCTGCGTGAATTTCCCTGCCCGGAACAGACTGGGTCTGAGGGGCTCTGGGCGCTAGAAGTGGTAGTAACTGTGGCGTTTTCCAAAGGGATCCCAATTCGTCGGTGATGTCCGACGTATGTCGAACGTGACCGACTGAAAGGGAACATCTCGGTTACGTATGGTAACCCTCGTTCCCTGAAGGAGGGAACGGAGACATACGTCCCGTCGCCACAGTTGCTGTACCATCACTGCTTGGCTGAGTCACTAGTTCGGCTCCGAAGTGAATGACAACAGTGCGCTGCATTCGCTTCTGCTTTATACCCGCGCTGCGGGGCGGAGCGCGAGATGCAAATCTCACACGCCAATAGTCATTGGCCGGTTCTCTATATCTCGAAGCTGATAGGGGCTCCCTGAAGTGATCCCAATTCGTCGGTGACGTCCGACATACGTCTCCGTTCCCTCCTTCAGGGAACGAGGGTTACCATACGTAACCGAGACGTTTTTGCTCACCCTCAAAAAGTGACAATTTTAACATGCTATAAAAAATTATCTGTGGGGTATTTTGAGCTGAAACTTCACATAAGGGACATCAGACTTATTTTACATAGATTTTTCTTAAAGGGGTCCTATAATGCCCCTTTATACACTAAGTATCAGTATCGACAGATATCATTCTGAATTATTGGGTATCAGCAGAGAAATGTTGAATCGTGAGAATAGTTCTCGTTGTGCTGTTGTGGACTTTGCTATTTTTTTATATTTTTAAAATGTAATAACAATAAATATACCATTTAATGTGTGATTTGTCCCTGTGTGTGATATGATCTGCTACAGGAGTGCGAAAGCGTTCTGACGTTGTGTGTGTGTGTTTTCAGCGTGAGCAGGAGAATGCCATGACGCGCCTGAAGAAGCAGCAGCAGGAGCTGGAGCACATGAGGCTGAGATACCTGGCGGCTGAAGAGAAGGAAGCTGTCAAGAACGACAAACATGAGCTCCAGGACATCCGCAACGAGCTGAACCGGTACAGACCGCTGCACCCGAGCATTGACCGCTTTCACTCACGTTTATAAATCATGTGATAATTCATATACAGTACCGGTCAAAAGTTTGGAAACTTTACTTTTTTTAATGTTTTTGAAATAAGTCTCTCCTGCTCACCAAGCCTGCGTTTATCTGATCATAAATACAGTAAAACAGTGAAATAATGATTTGTGAAGGATCATGTGACACTGAAGACTGGAGTAATGATGATAAATTCAGCTTTGATCACAGGAATAAATTACACTTTACTATATATTCACATAGAGAACAGCTGATTCACACTGGAGTCATATTTCTGTTTTACTGTATTTATGATCAGATAAATGAGCAGAAGAGACTCTTTCAGAAACATTAATACAGTACCGAAAAGTTTGGAAAAATTACTATTTTTAAAGTCGTCATGAAAGTGAAGTCACGCTGGTCTTTTCTTCTCTATTGTGCCGTATATCGAGTGAAACGCTTCAGGAACAAGAACAAATGTAGGGCGGGGCTTGATTGTGTCTGTGTGGAATTGATTGGATGGTTGTGGTTTGCTATTGGTGGATCTCATGTGAGTGACAGGTGGCTCCACCCTCGTCATCAGAGAAGAGATGAAGTTTATTAACACAATAATGATGTGCACAGATAAATAATTTAATAAATAAACACTGCAATATTCCATAAAAAGGTACATTTTGTCTTTGGTTGACTTTCAATCAATCCCGCCCTATTTTTTTAATAGCATTTTCACATGGAAATACTTCACAATACATTAATTCTGTGTCAAATGACTAGCGGAGACAGATCCATATATCAGCCAGATTTATTTCAATTTGAGATCGTCGGCCGGTAACTATATGGCCAGATTTGGTGTTTCCCTCATGAATGTGTCAATGAATAATAAATGTTTTGTCTTCATCAGTTTTTTCTTGTGTTGCTGCCCTTAAACTGTATTATTTTGAGCCTGTAGATATTGACACGAGGCGTTTAACTAACCCTGTGTTATTGATTGGCTGTGATCAGGCTGAAGCAGCAGGAGGAGGCGGCGCACGCGTGTGTGAGCGAGAGCGCGGACGAGCACGTGACACGCCTGCTGGAGGAGAGAGACACGCTGCTGCGCACCGGCGTGTACACGCATGACGACCGCATCATCTCTGAGCTCGACCGGCAGATTCAACAGGCCATGAGCGGCAGGAGCGCGTGACTGGAGCATTGCTGCTGTTAGTAAATCATATTCATCAGTAAAGACTGTTAGAGAGATTGATTTTGTTACCTCATACTGTTTCACTTTATTTCAGAGCATATTCCATGATGTTTTGCACAGATTTGATCTAATGTGTGTGTGAGTTCGGCAGGTGGCGCTGTTTCTCAACAAATCACTCCAGGTTTATGAACACTTAGAGCTTCATCAGGGGTTTATATGGGACTTTATTTATAGTTTGTCTGTGTTTTGTACTAGATGTGTGAATCTCGGATGGAATAAATATTTTCTGGTCTTTTTCCTATTCCGTCGGTCTTGACTTTCTTTTTGTTCCTGTCTGTTCGATGCGTTGAGAAAAGGTTCTGTCCGTTACAGATTGTGGTTTAATTGCCTTTTATATATTTTAATTATATACATTTTTTTATATAATATATATTTTGAAGAAATATAAAATAAAATGCAATCACTTCCTTTTTTTTTGCACCCTAACCAGTGAAAATGAAAAGCTCATCAATGGCAGGTTTCCTGAGAATGAGCCATAAACGTTCTGTATTAATCAGCTGCTGAAGGGTCATGTGTTTGTTAAACAACCCAACATTTCTGTTCATCTCTGAAGCATAATAAGCTTATTACAGCATTTTATGAACTAATATTATTGTAAGTGTTCCTCTTAACTTGGACCTTTTAAAATGAAAGAATAACATGTGGCTGCTGACAGTGTAAGTGCTTTCATGTGGTTTATCGCCCCTTATGAGCACAAAAGCACATATTTCCACCAGTGTTATTATTCTAATGTGGTCATGATATCAAAGTTTGACATGGCAGTCCTGATGGTTTTCATGAATGCTTTGATGAACTCATGAACTCGTGTGATGTGTGGAGCAGAACACAGAGCCGCTGAAAACAGCGTTTGACGCTTATGATGTTTCTCTGCATTCTCCTACTGTACGGCTCCTCCGAGACGCAGACGCTTTTGACATCACAGTCGTTTCTCATTTAGTAAATCATAATTATGACATCGAAATTATTACTAAATAATGAGATTAGAAATTTTATGAAATACTGAGCATTACAAAGTTGAAATTTTATGAAATACTGAATATTACAAAGTTGAAATGTTATGACAAACTGAGTATTAGAAAGATGAAATTTTATGACAAAATGAGTATTAGAAAGATCAAAATTTTATGAAATACTGAGTATTACAAAGTTGAAATGTTATGACAAACTGAGTATTACAAAGTTGAAATTTTATGAAATACTGAGTATTACAAAGTTGAAATTTTATGAAATACTGAATATTACAAAGTTGAAATTTTATGAAATACTGAGTATTACAAAGTTGAAATTTTATGAAATACTGAGTATTACAAAGTTGAAATTTTATGAAATACTGAGTATTACAAAGTTGAAATTTTATGAAATACTGAGTATTACAAAGTTGAAATTTTATGAAATACTGAGTATTACAAAGTTGAAATTTTGACAAACTGAGTATTACAAAGATGAAATTTTGACAAACTGAGTATTACAAAGTTGAAATTTTATGAAATACTGAGTATTAGAAAGATCAAAATTTTATGACAAACTGAGTATTACAAAGTTGAAATTTTGACAAACTGAGTATTACAAAGATGAAATTTTATGAAATACTGAGTATTACAAAGTTGAAATTTTATGAAATACTGAGTATTACAAAGTTGAAATTTTATGAAATACTGAGTATTAGAAAGATCAAAATTTTATGACAAACTGAGTATTACAAAGTTGAAATTTTGACAAACTGAGTATTACAAAGTTGAAATTTTATGAAATACTGAGTATTAGAAAGTTGAAATTTTATGAAATACTGAGTATTACAAAGTTGAAATTTTATGAAATACTGAGTATTACAAAGTTGAAATTTTATGAAATACTGAGTATTACAAAGTTGAAATTTTATGAAATACTGAGTATTACAAAGTTGAAATTTTATGAAATACTGAATATTACAAAGTTGAAATTTTATGAAATACTGAGTATTACAAAGTTGAAATTTTATGAAATTCTGAGTATTACAAAGTTGAAATTTTATGAAATACTGAGTATTACAAAGTTGAAATTTTATGAAATACTGAGTATTAGAAAGTTGAAATTTTATGAAATACTGAATATTACAAAGTTGAAATTTTATGAAATTCTGAGTATTACAAAGTTGAAATTTTATGAAATACTGAATATTACAAAGTTGAAATTTTATGAAATACTAAGTATTACAAAGTTGAAATTTTATGAAATACTGAATATTACAAAGTTGAAATTTTATGAAATACTGAGTATTACAAAGTTGAAATTTTATGAAATTCTGAGTATTACAAAGTTGAAATTTTATGAAATACTGAATATTACAAAGTTGAAATTTTATGAAATACTAAGTATTACAAAGTTTAAATTTTATGAAATACTGAGTATTACAAAGTTGAAATTTTATGAAATTCTGAGTATTACAAAGTTGAAATTTTATGAAATTCTGAGTATTACAAAGTTGAAATTTTATGAAATTCTGAGTATTACAAAGATGAAATTTTATGAAATACTGAATATTACAAAGTTGAAATTTTATGAAATACTAAGTATTACAAAGTTGAAATTTTATGAAATACTGAATATTACAAAGTTGAAATTTTATGAAATACTGAGTATTACAAAGTTGAAATTTTATGAAATTCTGAGTATTACAAAGTTGAAATTTTATGAAATACTGAATATTACAAAGTTGAAATTTTATGAAATACTAAGTATTACAAAGTTGAAATTTTATGACACACTGAATATTACAAAGTTGAAATTTTATGACACACTGAATATTACAAAGTTGAAATTTTATGACATACTGAGTATTACAAAGTTGAAATTTTATGAAATACTGAGTATTACAAAGTTGAAATTTTATGAAATTCTGAGTATAACAAAGTTAAAATTTTATGACATACTGAGTATTACAAAGATGAAATTTTATGAAATACTGAATATTACAAAGTTGAAATTTTATGAAATACTGAATATTACAAAGTTGAAATTTTATGACACACTGAATATTACAAAGTTGAAATTTTATGAAATACTGAGTATTACAAAGATGAAATTTTATGACAAACTGAGTATTACAAAGATGACATTTTATGAAATACTGAATATTACAAAGTTGAAATTTTATGAAATACTGAATATTACAAAGTTGAAATTTTATGACACACTGAATATTACAAAGTTGAAATTTTATGAAATACTGAATATTACAAAGTTGAAATTTTATGAAATACTGAGTATTACAAAGTTGAAATTTTATGAAATTCTGAGTATAACAAAGTTAAAATTTTATGACATACTGAATATTACAAAGTTGAAATTTTATGAAATACTGAATATTACAAAGTTGACATTTTATGAAATACTGAGTATTACAAAGTTGAAATTTTATGAAATACTGAGTATTACAAAGTTGAAATTTTATGAAATACTGAATATTACAAAGTTGAAATTTTATGAAATACTGAGTATTACAAAGTTGAAATTTTATGAAATTCTGAGTATTAGAAAGATGAAATTTTATGAAATTCTGAGTATTACAAAGTTGAAATTTTATGACATACTGAGTATTAGAAAGATGAAATTTTATGAAATTCTGAGTATTACAAAGATGAAATTTTATGAAATTCTGAGTATTAGAAAGATGAAATTTTATGAAATTCTGAGTATTACAAAGTTGAAATTTTATGAAATACTGAATATTACAAAGTTGAAATTTTATGAAATACTGAGTATTACAAAGTTGAAATTTTATGAAATTCTGAGTATTACAAAGTTGAAATTTTATGACACACTGAATATTACAAAGTTGAAATTTTATGACACTGAATATTACAAAGTTGAAATT
The DNA here is from genome assembly GCA_039654625.1 of Rhinogobio ventralis. NCBI lineage: Eukaryota > Metazoa > Chordata > Actinopteri > Cypriniformes > Gobionidae > Rhinogobio > Rhinogobio ventralis. The sequence continues at coordinate 38,440,283 of CM077211.1, forward strand.
TTATGAAATACTGAATATTACAAAGTTAAAATTTTATGACATACTGAATATTACAAAGTTGAAATTTTATGAAATACTGAATATTACAAAGTTGAAATTTTATGAAATACTGAGTATTACAAAGTTGAAATTTTATGAAATACTGAGTATTACAAAGTTGAAATTTTATGAAATACTGAGTATTACAAAGTTGAAATTTTATGAAATTCTGAGTATTAGAAAGATGAAATTTTATGAAATACTGAGTATTACAAAGTTGAAATTTTATGAAATACTGAGTATTACAAAGTTGAAATTTTATGAAATTCTGAGTATTAGAAAGATGAAATTTTATGAAATTCTGAGTATTACAAAGTTGAAATTTTATGACATACTGAGTATTAGAAAGATGAAATTTTATGAAATACTGAGTATTACAAAGTTGAAATTTTATGAAATACTGAGTATTACAAAGTTGAAATTTTATGAAATACTGAGTATTACAAAGTTGAAATTTTATGAAATACTGAGTATTACAAAGTTGAAATTTTATGAAATTCTGAGTATTAGAAAGATGAAATTTTATGAAATTCTGAGTATTACAAAGTTGAAATTTTATGACATACTGAGTATTAGAAAGATGAAATTTTATGAAATTCTGAGTATTACAAAGATGAAATTTTATGACATACTGAGTATTACAAAGTTGAAATTTTATGAAATTCTGAGTATTACAAAGATGAAATTTTATGAAATACTGAATATTACAAAGATGAAATTTTATGAAATACTGAATATTAGAAAGATGAAATTTCATGAAATTCTGAGTATTAGAAAGATGAAATTTTATGACATACTGAGTATTAGAAAGATGAAATTTTATGAAATTCTGAGTATTACAAAGTTGAAATTTTATGACATACTGAGTATTACAAAGTTGAAATTTTATGAAATTCTGAGTATTACAAAGATGAAATTTTATGAAATACTGAATATTAGAAAGATGAAATTTTATGAAATACTGAATATTAGAAAGATGAAATTTTATGAAATTCTGAGTATTACAAAGTTGAAATTTTATGACATACTGAGTATTAGAAAGATGAAATTTTATGAAATTCTGAGTATTAGAAAGATGAAATTTTATGAAATTCTGAGTATTACAAAGTTGAAATTATATGACACTGAGTATTAGAAAGATGAAATTTCATGAAATTCTGAGTATTAGAAAGATGAAATTTTATGACATACTGAGTATTAGAAAGATGAAATTTTATGAAATTCTGAGTATTACAAAGTTGAAATTTTATGAAATACTGAGTATTACAAAGTTGAAATTTTATGAAATTCTGAGTATTACAAAGATGAAATTTTATGAAATACTGAGTATTACAAAGTTGAAATTTTATGAAATACTGAATATTAGAAAGATCAAAATTTTATGAAATACTGAGTATTACAAAGTTGAAATTTTATGACAAACTGAGTATTACAAAGATGAAATTTTATGACAAACTGAGTATTAGAAAGTTGAAATTTTATGACAAACTGAGTATTACAAAGATGACATTTTATGAAATACTGAGTATTACAAAGATGAAATTTTATGAAATACTGAGTATTACAAAGATGATATTTTATGAAATACTGAGTATTAGAAAGTTGAAATTTTATGACAAACTGAGTATTAGAAAGTTGAAATTTTATGACAAACTGAGTATTACAAAGATGACATTTTATGAAATACTGAGTATTACAAAGATGAAATTTTATGAAATACTGAGTATTACAAAGATGACATTTTATGAAATACTGAGTATTAGAAAGATCAAAATTTTATGACAAACTGAGTATTACAAAGTTGAAATTTTATGCCATACTGAGTATTACAAAGATTAAATTTTATGAAATACTGAGTATTAGAAAGTTGAAATTTTATGACAAACTGAGTATTACAAAGTTGAAATTTTATGACATACTGAGTATTACAAAGATGAAATTTTATGACAAACTGAGTATTAGAAAGATGAAATTTTATGACAAACTGAGTATTAGAAAGTTGAAATTTTATGAAATACTTTGTATTACAAAGTTGAAATTTTATGAAATACTGAATATTACAAAGTTGAAATTTTATGACATACTGAGTATTACAAAGTTGAAATGTTATGACAAACTGAGTATTACAAAGTTGAAATTTTATGAAATACTTTGTATTACAAAGTTGAAATTTTATGACAAACTGAGTATTACAAAGTTGAAATTTTATGACATACTGAGTATTACAAAGATGAAATTTTATGAAATACTGAGTATTACAAAGTTGATATTTTATGACAAACTGAGTATTACAAAGTTGAAATGTTATGACAAACTGAGTATTACAAAGTTGAAATGTTATGACAAACTGAGTATTACAAAGTTGACATTTTATGAAATACTGAGTATTAGAAAGATCAAAATTTTATGAAATACTGAGTATTACAAAGTTGATATTTTATGACATACTGAGTATTACAAAGTTGAAATTTTATGACATACTGAGTATTACAAAGTTGATATTTTATGACATACTGAGTATTACAAAGATGAAATTTTATGACATACTGAGTATTACAAAGTTGAAATTTTATGACATACTGAGTATTACAAAGATGAAATTTTATGACATACTGAGTATTACAAAGTTGAAATGTTATGACAAACTGAGTATTACAAAGTTGAAATTTTATGAAATACTGAGTATTACAAAGTTGAAATTTTATGACAAACTGAGTATTACAAAGTTGAAATGTTATGACAAACTGAGTATTACAAAGTTGAAATGTTATGACAAACTGAGTATTACAAAGTTGAAATTTTATGAAATACTGAGTATTACAAAGTTGAAATTTTATGACAAACTGAGTATTACAAAGTTGAAATTTTATGAAATACTTTGTATTACAAAGTTGAAATTTTATGACAAACTGAGTATTACAAAGTTGAAATTTTATGACATACTGAGTATTACAAAGTTGAAATGTTATGACAAACTGAGTATTACAAAGTTGAAATTTTATGACATACTGAGTATTACAAAGTTGATATTTTATGAAATACTGAGTATTAGAAAGATCAAAATTTTATGAAATACTGAGTATTACAAAGTTGAAATTTTATGACAAACTGAGTATTACAAAGTTGACATTTTATGAAATACTGAGTATTAGAAAGATCAAAATTTTATGACAAACTGAGTATTACAAAGTTGAAATTTTATGACAAACTGAGTATTACAAAGTTGAAATTTTATGACAAACTGAGTATTACAAAGTTGAAATTTTATGAAATACTGAGTATTACAAAGTTGAAATTTTATGAAATTCTGAGTATTAGAAAGATGAAATTTTATGAAATTCTGAGTATTACAAAGTTGAAATTTTATGACATACTGAGTATTAGAAAGATGAAATTTTATGAAATTCTGAGTATTACAAAGATGAAATTTTATGACATACTGAGTATTAGAAAGATGAAATTTCATGAAATTCTGAGTATTAGAAAGTTGAAATTTTATGACATACTGAGTATTACAAAGATTAAATTTTATGAAATACTGAGTATTAGAAAGTTGAAATTTTATGACAAACTGAGTATTACAAAGTTGAAATTTTATGACATACTGAGTATTACAAAGATTAAATTTTATGAAATACTGAGTATTAGAAAGTTGAAATTTTATGACAAACTGAGTATTACAAAGTTGAAATTTTATGACATACTGAGTATTACAAAGATGAAATTTTATGACAAACTGAGTATTAGAAAGATGAAATTTTATGACAAACTGAGTATTAGAAAGATGAAATTTTATGAAATACTGAATATTACAAAGTTGAAATTTTATGACAAACTGAGTATTACAAAGTTGAAATTTTATGACATACTGAGTATTACAAAGATGAAATTTTATGACAAACTGAGTATTAGAAAGATGAAATTTTATGACAAACTGAGTATTAGAAAGATGAAATTTTATGAAATACTGAATATTACAAAGTTGAAATTTTATGACAAACTGAGTATTACAAAGTTGAAATTTTATGAAATACTTTGTATTACAAAGTTGAAATTTTATGACAAACTGAGTATTACAAAGTTGAAATTTTATGACATACTGAGTATTACAAAGATGAAATTTTATGAAATACTGAGTATTACAAAGTTGATATTTTATGACAAACTGAGTATTACAAAGTTGAAATGTTATGACAAACTGAGTATTACAAAGTTGAAATGTTATGACAAACTGAGTATTACAAAGTTGACATTTTATGAAATACTGAGTATTAGAAAGATCAAAATTTTATGAAATACTGAGTATTACAAAGTTGATATTTTATGACATACTGAGTATTACAAAGTTGAAATTTTATGACATACTGAGTATTACAAAGTTGATATTTTATGACATACTGAGTATTACAAAGATGAAATTTTATGACATACTGAGTATTACAAAGTTGAAATTTTATGACATACTGAGTATTACAAAGATGAAATTTTATGACATACTGAGTATTACAAAGTTGAAATGTTATGACAAACTGAGTATTACAAAGTTGAAATTTTATGAAATACTGAGTATTACAAAGTTGAAATTTTATGACAAACTGAGTATTACAAAGATGAAATTTTATGACAAACTGAGTATTACAAAGTTGAAATGTTATGACAAACTGAGTATTACAAAGTTGAAATGTTATGACAAACTGAGTATTACAAAGTTGAAATTTTATGAAATACTGAGTATTACAAAGTTGAAATTTTATGACAAACTGAGTATTACAAAGTTGAAATTTTATGAAATACTTTGTATTACAAAGTTGAAATTTTATGACAAACTGAGTATTACAAAGTTGAAATTTTATGACATACTGAGTATTACAAAGTTGAAATGTTATGACAAACTGAGTATTACAAAGTTGAAATTTTATGACATACTGAGTATTACAAAGTTGATATTTTATGAAATACTGAGTATTACAAAGTTGAAATTTTATGACAAACTGAGTATTACAAAGTTGAAATTTTATGACAAACTGAGTATTACAAAGTTGAAATTTTATGACATACTGAGTATTACAAAGTTGAAATGTTATGACAAACTGAGTATTACAAAGTTGAAATTTTATGACATACTGAGTATTACAAAGTTGATATTTTATGAAATACTGAGTATTAGAAAGATCAAAATTTTATGACAAACTGAGTATTACAAAGTTGAAATTTTATGACAAACTGAGTATTACAAAGTTGACATTTTATGAAATACTGAGTATTAGAAAGATCAAAATTTTATGACAAACTGAGTATTACAAAGTTGAAATTTTATGACAAACTGAGTATTACAAAGTTGAAATTTTATGACAAACTGAGTATTACAAAGTTGAAATTTTATGAAATACTGAGTATTACAAAGTTGAAATTTTATGAAATTCTGAGTATTAGAAAGATGAAATTTTATGAAATTCTGAGTATTACAAAGTTGAAATTTTATGACATACTGAGTATTAGAAAGATGAAATTTTATGAAATTCTGAGTATTACAAAGATGAAATTTTATGACATACTGAGTATTAGAAAGATGAAATTTCATGAAATTCTGAGTATTAGAAAGATGAAATTTTATGACATACTGAGTATTAGAAAGATGAAATTTTATGAAATTCTGAGTATTACAAAGTTGAAATTTTATGACATACTGAGTATTACAAAGTTGAAATTTTATGAAATTCTGAGTATTACAAAGATGAAATTTTATGAAATACTGAGTATTACAAAGTTGAAATTTTATGAAATACTGAATAGTAGAAAGATGAAATTTTATGAAATTCTGAGTATTACAAAGTTGAAATTTTATGACATACTGAGTATTAGAAAGATGAAATTTTATGAAATTCTGAGTATTAGAAAGATGAAATTTTATGAAATTCTGAGTATTACAAAGTTGAAATTATATGACACTGAGTATTAGAAAGATGAAATTTTATGAAATTCTGAGTATTACAAAGATGAAATTTTATGACATACTGAGTATTAGAAAGATGAAATTTCATGAAATTCTGAGTATTAGAAAGATGAAATTTTATGACATACTGAGTATTAGAAAGATGAAATTTTATGAAATTCTGAGTATTACAAAGTTGAAATTTTATGAAATACTGAGTATTACAAAGTTGAAATTTTATGAAATTCTGAGTATTACAAAGATGAAATTTTATGAAATACTGAGTATTACAAAGTTGAAATTTTATGAAATACTGAATATTAGAAAGATCAAAATTTTATGAAATACTGAGTATTACAAAGTTGAAATTTTATGACAAACTGAGTATTACAAAGATGAAATTTTATGACAAACTGAGTATTAGAAAGTTGAAATTTTATGACAAACTGAGTATTACAAAGATGACATTTTATGAAATACTGAGTATTACAAAGATGACATTTTATGAAATACTGAGTATTACAAAGATGAAATTTTATGAAATACTGAGTATTACAAAGATGACATTTTATGAAATACTGAGTATTAGAAAGATCAAAATTTTTTGACAAACTGAGTATTAAAAAGTTGAAATTTTATGACAAACTGAGTATTACAAAGTTGAAATTTTATGACATACTGAGTATTACAAAGATTAAATTTTATGAAATACTGAGTATTAGAAAGTTGAAATTTTATGACAAACTGAGTATTACAAAGTTGAAATTTTATGACATACTGAGTATTACAAAGATTAAATTTTATGAAATACTGAGTATTAGAAAGTTGAAATTTTATGACAAACTGAGTATTACAAAGTTGAAATTTTATGACATACTGAGTATTACAAAGATGAAATTTTATGACAAACTGAGTATTAGAAAGATGAAATTTTATGACAAACTGAGTATTAGAAAGATGAAATTTTATGAAATACTGAATATTACAAAGTTGAAATTTTATGACATACTGAGTATTACAAAGTTGCAATTTTATGACAAACTGAGTATTACAAAGTTGAAATTTTATGAAATACTTTGTATTACAAAGTTGAAATTTTATGACAAACTGAGTATTACAAAGTTGAAATTTTATGACATACTGAGTATTACAAAGTTGAAATGTTATGACAAACTGAGTATTACAAAGTTGAAATGTTATGACAAACTGAGTATTACAAAGTTGACATTTTATGAAATACTGAGTATTAGAAAGATCAAAATTTTATGAAATACTGAGTATTACAAAGATGAAATTTTATGACATACTGAGTATTACAAAGTTGAAATTTTATGACATACTGAGTATTACAAAGTTGATATTTTATGACATACTGAGTATTACAAAGATGAAATTTTATGACATACTGAGTATTACAAAGATGAAATTTTATGACATACTGAGTATTACAAAGTTGAAATGTTATGACAAACTGAGTATTACAAAGTTGAAATTTTATGAAATACTGAGTATTACAAAGTTGAAATTTTATGACAAACTGAGTATTACAAAGTTGAAATTTTATGACAAACTGAGTATTACAAAGTTGAAATTTTATGAAATACTTTGTATTACAAAGTTGAAATTTTATGACAAACTGAGTATTACACAGTTGAAATTTTATGACATACTGAGTATTACAAAGTTGAAATGTTATGACAAACTGAGTATTACAAAGTTGAAATTTTATGACATACTGAGTATTACAAAGTTGATATTTTATGAAATACTGAGTATTACAAAGTTGAAATTTTATGACAAACTGAGTATTACAAAGTTGAAATTTTATGACAAACTGAGTATTACAAAGTTGAAATTTTATGACATACTGAGTATTACAAAGTTGATATTTTATGAAATACTGAGTATTACAAAGTTGAAATGTTATGACAAACTGAGTATTACAAAGTTGAAATTTTATGACATACTGAGTATTACAAAGTTGAAATTTTATGACAAACTGAGTATTACAAAGTTGAAATTTTATGACATACTGAGTATTACAAAGATGAAATTTTATGAAATACTGAGTATTACAAAGTTGATATTTTATGACAAACTGAGTATTACAAAGTTGAAATGTTATGACAAACTGAGTATTACAAAGTTGAAATGTTATGACAAACTGAGTATTACAAAGTTGACATTTTATGAAATACTGAGTATTAGAAAGATCAAAATTTTATGAAATACTGAGTATTACAAAGTTGATATTTTATGACATACTGAGTATTACAAAGTTGAAATTTTATGACATACTGAGTATTACAAAGATGAAATTTTATGACAAACTGAGTATTACAAAGTTGAAATGTTATGACAAACTGAGTATTACAAAGTTGAAATTTTATGACATACTGAGTATTACAAAGATGAAATTTTATGACATACTGAGTATTACAAAGTTGATATTTTATGACATACTGAGTATTACAAAGATGAAATTTTATGACATACTGAGTATTACAAAGTTGAAATTTTATGACATACTGAGTATTACAAAGATGAAATTTTATGACATACTGAGTATTACAAAGTTGAAATGTTATGACAAACTGAGTATTACAAAGTTGAAATTTTATGAAATACTGAGTATTACAAAGTTGAAATTTTATGACAAACTGAGTATTACAAAGATGAAATTTTATGACAAACTGAGTATTACAAAGTTGAAATGTTATGACAAACTGAGTATTACAAAGTTGAAATGTTATGACAAACTGAGTATTACAAAGTTGAAATTTTATGAAATACTGAGTATTACAAAGTTGAAATTTTATGACAAACTGAGTATTACAAAGTTGAAATTTTATGAAATACTTTGTATTACAAAGTTGAAATTTTATGACAAACTGAGTATTACAAAGTTGAAATTTTATGACATACTGAGTATTACAAAGTTGAAATGTTATGACAAACTGAGTATTACAAAGTTGAAATTTTATGACATACTGAGTATTACAAAGTTGATATTTTATGAAATACTGAGTATTACAAAGTTGAAATTTTATGACAAACTGAGTATTACAAAGTTGAAATTTTATGACATACTGAGTATTACAAAGTTGATATTTTATGACATACTGAGTATTACAAAGTTGATATTTTATGACATACTGAGTATTACAAAGATGAAATTTTATGACATACTGAGTATTACAAAGTTGAAATTTTATGACATACTGAGTATTACAAAGATGAAATTTTATGACATACTGAGTATTACAAAGTTGAAATGTTATGACAAACTGAGTATTACAAAGTTGAAATTTTATGAAATACTGAGTATTACAAAGTTGAAATTTTATGACAAACTGAGTATTACAAAGATGAAATTTTATGACAAACTGAGTATTACAAAGTTGAAATGTTATGACAAACTGAGTATTACAAAGTTGAAATGTTATGACAAACTGAGTATTACAAAGTTGAAATTTTATGAAATACTGAGTATTACAAAGTTGAAATTTTATGACAAACTGAGTATTACAAAGTTGAAATTTTATGAAATACTTTGTATTACAAAGTTGAAATTTTATGACAAACTGAGTATTACAAAGTTGAAATTTTATGACATACTGAGTATTACAAAGTTGAAATGTTATGACAAACTGAGTATTACAAAGTTGAAATTTTATGACATACTGAGTATTACAAAGTTGATATTTTATGAAATACTGAGTATTACAAAGTTGAAATTTTATGACAAACTGAGTATTACAAAGTTGAAATTTTATGACAAACTGAGTATTACAAAGTTGAAATTTTATGACATACTGAGTATTACAAAGTTGAAATGTTATGACAAACTGAGTATTACAAAGTTGAAATTTTATGACATACTGAGTATTACAAAGTTGATATTTTATGAAATACTGAGTATTAGAAAGATCAAAATTTTATGACAAACTGAGTATTACAAAGTTGAAATTTTATGACAAACTGAGTATTACAAAGTTGACATTTTATGAAATACTGAGTATTAGAAAGATCAAAATTTTATGACAAACTGAGTATTACAAAGTTGAAATTTTATGACAAACTGAGTATTACAAAGTTGAAATTTTATGACAAACTGAGTATTACAAAGTTGAAATTTTATGAAATACTGAGTATTACAAAGTTGAAATTTTATGAAATTCTGAGTATTAGAAAGATGAAATTTTATGAAATTCTGAGTATTACAAAGTTGAAATTTTATGACATACTGAGTATTAGAAAGATGAAATTTTATGAAATTCTGAGTATTACAAAGATGAAATTTTATGACATACTGAGTATTAGAAAGATGAAATTTCATGAAATTCTGAGTATTAGAAAGATGAAATTTTATGACATACTGAGTATTAGAAAGATGAAATTTTATGAAATTCTGAGTATTACAAAGTTGAAATTTTATGACATACTGAGTATTACAAAGTTGAAATTTTATGAAATTCTGAGTATTACAAAGATGAAATTTTATGAAATACTGAGTATTACAAAGTTGAAATTTTATGAAATACTGAATAGTAGAAAGATGAAATTTTATGAAATTCTGAGTATTACAAAGTTGAAATTTTATGACATACTGAGTATTAGAAAGATGAAATTTTATGAAATTCTGAGTATTAGAAAGATGAAATTTTATGAAATTCTGAGTATTACAAAGTTGAAATTATATGACACTGAGTATTAGAAAGATGAAATTTTATGAAATTCTGAGTATTACAAAGATGAAATTTTATGACATACTGAGTATTAGAAAGATGAAATTTCATGAAATTCTGAGTATTAGAAAGATGAAATTTTATGACATACTGAGTATTAGAAAGATGAAATTTTATGAAATTCTGAGTATTACAAAGTTGAAATTTTATGAAATACTGAGTATTACAAAGTTGAAATTTTATGAAATTCTGAGTATTACAAAGATGAAATTTTATGAAATACTGAGTATTACAAAGTTGAAATTTTATGAAATACTGAATATTAGAAAGATCAAAATTTTATGAAATACTGAGTATTACAAAGTTGAAATTTTATGACAAACTGAGTATTACAAAGATGAAATTTTATGACAAACTGAGTATTAGAAAGTTGAAATTTTATGACAAACTGAGTATTACAAAGATGACATTTTATGAAATACTGAGTATTACAAAGATGAAATTTTATGAAATACTGAGTATTACAAAGATGACATTTTATGAAATACTGAGTATTAGAAAGATCAAAATTTTATGACAAACTGAGTATTACAAAGTTGAAATTTTATGCCATACTGAGTATTACAAAGATTACATTTTATGAAATACTGAGTATTAGAAAGTTGAAATTTTATGACAAACTGAGTATTACAAAGTTGAAATTTTATGACATACTGAGTATTACAAAGATTAAATTTTATGAAATACTGAGTATTAGAAAGTTGAAATTTTATGACAAACTGAGTATTACAAAGTTGAAATTTTATGACATACTGAGTATTACAAAGATGAAATTTTATGACAAACTGAGTATTAGAAAGATGAAATTTTATGACAAACTGAGTATTAGAAAGTTGAAATTTTATGAAATACTTTGTATTACAAAGTTGAAATTTTATGAAATACTGAATATTACAAAGTTGAAATTTTATGACATACTGAGTATTACAAAGTTGAAATGTTATGACAAACTGAGTATTACAAAGTTGAAATTTTATGAAATACTTTGTATTACAAAGTTGAAATTTTATGACAAACTGAGTATTACAAAGTTGAAATTTTATGACATACTGAGTATTACAAAGATGAAATTTTATGAAATACTGAGTATTACAAAGTTGATATTTTATGACAAACTGAGTATTACAAAGTTGAAATGTTATGACAAACTGAGTATTACAAAGTTGAAATGTTATGACAAACTGAGTATTACAAAGTTGACATTTTATGAAATACTGAGTATTAGAAAGATCAAAATTTTATGAAATACTGAGTATTACAAAGTTGATATTTTATGACATACTGAGTATTACAAAGTTGAAATTTTATGACATACTGAGTATTACAAAGTTGATATTTTATGACATACTGAGTATTACAAAGATGAAATTTTATGACATACTGAGTATTACAAAGTTGAAATTTTATGACATACTGAGTATTACAAAGATGAAATTTTATGACATACTGAGTATTACAAAGTTGAAATGTTATGACAAACTGAGTATTACAAAGTTGAAATTTTATGAAATACTGAGTATTACAAAGTTGAAATTTTATGACAAACTGAGTATTACAAAGTTGAAATGTTATGACAAACTGAGTATTACAAAGTTGAAATGTTATGACAAACTGAGTATTACAAAGTTGAAATTTTATGAAATACTGAGTATTACAAAGTTGAAATTTTATGACAAACTGAGTATTACAAAGTTGAAATTTTATGAAATACTTTGTATTACAAAGTTGAAATTTTATGACAAACTGAGTATTACAAAGTTGAAATTTTATGACATACTGAGTATTACAAAGTTGAAATGTTATGACAAACTGAGTATTACAAAGTTGAAATTTTATGACATACTGAGTATTACAAAGTTGATATTTTATGAAATACTGAGTATTAGAAAGATCAAAATTTTATGAAATACTGAGTATTACAAAGTTGAAATTTTATGACAAACTGAGTATTACAAAGTTGACATTTTATGAAATACTGAGTATTAGAAAGATCAAAATTTTATGACAAACTGAGTATTACAAAGTTGAAATTTTATGACAAACTGAGTATTACAAAGTTGAAATTTTATGACAAACTGAGTATTACAAAGTTGAAATTTTATGAAATACTGAGTATTACAAAGTTGAAATTTTATGAAATTCTGAGTATTAGAAAGATGAAATTTTATGAAATTCTGAGTATTACAAAGTTGAAATTTTATGACATACTGAGTATTAGAAAGATGAAATTTTATGAAATTCTGAGTATTACAAAGATGAAATTTTATGACATACTGAGTATTAGAAAGATGAAATTTCATGAAATTCTGAGTATTAGAAAGTTGAAATTTTATGACATACTGAGTATTACAAAGATTAAATTTTATGAAATACTGAGTATTAGAAAGTTGAAATTTTATGACAAACTGAGTATTACAAAGTTGAAATTTTATGACATACTGAGTATTACAAAGATTAAATTTTATGAAATACTGAGTATTAGAAAGTTGAAATTTTATGACAAACTGAGTATTACAAAGTTGAAATTTTATGACATACTGAGTATTACAAAGATGAAATTTTATGACAAACTGAGTATTAGAAAGATGAAATTTTATGACAAACTGAGTATTAGAAAGATGAAATTTTATGAAATACTGAATATTACAAAGTTGAAATTTTATGACAAACTGAGTATTACAAAGTTGAAATTTTATGACATACTGAGTATTACAAAGATGAAATTTTATGACAAACTGAGTATTAGAAAGATGAAATTTTATGACAAACTGAGTATTAGAAAGATGAAATTTTATGAAATACTGAATATTACAAAGTTGAAATTTTATGACAAACTGAGTATTACAAAGTTGAAATTTTATGAAATACTTTGTATTACAAAGTTGAAATTTTATGACAAACTGAGTATTACAAAGTTGAAATTTTATGACATACTGAGTATTACAAAGATGAAATTTTATGAAATACTGAGTATTACAAAGTTGATATTTTATGACAAACTGAGTATTACAAAGTTGAAATGTTATGACAAACTGAGTATTACAAAGTTGAAATGTTATGACAAACTGAGTATTACAAAGTTGACATTTTATGAAATACTGAGTATTAGAAAGATCAAAATTTTATGAAATACTGAGTATTACAAAGTTGATATTTTATGACATACTGAGTATTACAAAGTTGAAATTTTATGACATACTGAGTATTACAAAGTTGATATTTTATGACATACTGAGTATTACAAAGATGAAATTTTATGACATACTGAGTATTACAAAGTTGAAATTTTATGACATACTGAGTATTACAAAGATGAAATTTTATGACATACTGAGTATTACAAAGTTGAAATGTTATGACAAACTGAGTATTACAAAGTTGAAATTTTATGAAATACTGAGTATTACAAAGTTGAAATTTTATGACAAACTGAGTATTACAAAGATGAAATTTTATGACAAACTGAGTATTACAAAGTTGAAATGTTATGACAAACTGAGTATTACAAAGTTGAAATGTTATGACAAACTGAGTATTACAAAGTTGAAATTTTATGAAATACTGAGTATTACAAAGTTGAAATTTTATGACAAACTGAGTATTACAAAGTTGAAATTTTATGAAATACTTTGTATTACAAAGTTGAAATTTTATGACAAACTGAGTATTACAAAGTTGAAATTTTATGACATACTGAGTATTACAAAGTTGAAATGTTATGACAAACTGAGTATTACAAAGTTGAAATTTTATGACATACTGAGTATTACAAAGTTGATATTTTATGAAATACTGAGTATTACAAAGTTGAAATTTTATGACAAACTGAGTATTACAAAGTTGAAATTTTATGACAAACTGAGTATTACAAAGTTGAAATTTTATGACATACTGAGTATTACAAAGTTGAAATGTTATGACAAACTGAGTATTACAAAGTTGAAATTTTATGACATACTGAGTATTACAAAGTTGATATTTTATGAAATACTGAGTATTAGAAAGATCAAAATTTTATGACAAACTGAGTATTACAAAGTTGAAATTTTATGACAAACTGAGTATTACAAAGTTGACATTTTATGAAATACTGAGTATTAGAAAGATCAAAATTTTATGACAAACTGAGTATTACAAAGTTGAAATTTTATGACAAACTGAGTATTACAAAGTTGAAATTTTATGACAAACTGAGTATTACAAAGTTGAAATTTTATGAAATACTGAGTATTACAAAGTTGAAATTTTATGAAATTCTGAGTATTAGAAAGATGAAATTTTATGAAATTCTGAGTATTACAAAGTTGAAATTTTATGACATACTGAGTATTAGAAAGATGAAATTTTATGAAATTCTGAGTATTACAAAGATGAAATTTTATGACATACTGAGTATTAGAAAGATGAAATTTCATGAAATTCTGAGTATTAGAAAGATGAAATTTTATGACATACTGAGTATTAGAAAGATGAAATTTTATGAAATTCTGAGTATTACAAAGTTGAAATTTTATGACATACTGAGTATTACAAAGTTGAAATTTTATGAAATTCTGAGTATTACAAAGATGAAATTTTATGAAATACTGAGTATTACAAAGTTGAAATTTTATGAAATACTGAATAGTAGAAAGATGAAATTTTATGAAATTCTGAGTATTACAAAGTTGAAATTTTATGACATACTGAGTATTAGAAAGATGAAATTTTATGAAATTCTGAGTATTAGAAAGATGAAATTTTATGAAATTCTGAGTATTACAAAGTTGAAATTATATGACACTGAGTATTAGAAAGATGAAATTTTATGAAATTCTGAGTATTACAAAGATGAAATTTTATGACATACTGAGTATTAGAAAGATGAAATTTCATGAAATTCTGAGTATTAGAAAGATGAAATTTTATGACATACTGAGTATTAGAAAGATGAAATTTTATGAAATTCTGAGTATTACAAAGTTGAAATTTTATGAAATACTGAGTATTACAAAGTTGAAATTTTATGAAATTCTGAGTATTACAAAGATGAAATTTTATGAAATACTGAGTATTACAAAGTTGAAATTTTATGAAATACTGAATATTAGAAAGATCAAAATTTTATGAAATACTGAGTATTACAAAGTTGAAATTTTATGACAAACTGAGTATTACAAAGATGAAATTTTATGACAAACTGAGTATTAGAAAGTTGAAATTTTATGACAAACTGAGTATTACAAAGATGACATTTTATGAAATACTGAGTATTACAAAGATGACATTTTATGAAATACTGAGTATTACAAAGATGAAATTTTATGAAATACTGAGTATTACAAAGATGACATTTTATGAAATACTGAGTATTAGAAAGATCAAAATTTTTTGACAAACTGAGTATTAAAAAGTTGAAATTTTATGACAAACTGAGTATTACAAAGTTGAAATTTTATGACATACTGAGTATTACAAAGATTAAATTTTATGAAATACTGAGTATTAGAAAGTTGAAATTTTATGACAAACTGAGTATTACAAAGTTGAAATTTTATGACATACTGAGTATTACAAAGATTAAATTTTATGAAATACTGAGTATTAGAAAGTTGAAATTTTATGACAAACTGAGTATTACAAAGTTGAAATTTTATGACATACTGAGTATTACAAAGATGAAATTTTATGACAAACTGAGTATTAGAAAGATGAAATTTTATGACAAACTGAGTATTAGAAAGATGAAATTTTATGAAATACTGAATATTACAAAGTTGAAATTTTATGACATACTGAGTATTACAAAGTTGAAATTTTATGACAAACTGAGTATTACAAAGTTGAAATTTTATGAAATACTTTGTATTACAAAGTTGAAATTTTATGACAAACTGAGTATTACAAAGTTGAAATTTTATGACATACTGAGTATTACAAAGTTGAAATGTTATGACAAACTGAGTATTACAAAGTTGAAATGTTATGACAAACTGAGTATTACAAAGTTGACATTTTATGAAATACTGAGTATTAGAAAGATCAAAATTTTATGAAATACTGAGTATTACAAAGATGAAATTTTATGACATACTGAGTATTACAAAGTTGAAATTTTATGACATACTGAGTATTACAAAGTTGATATTTTATGACATACTGAGTATTACAAAGATGAAATTTTATGACATACTGAGTATTACAAAGATGAAATTTTATGACATACTGAGTATTACAAAGTTGAAATGTTATGACAAACTGAGTATTACAAAGTTGAAATTTTATGAAATACTGAGTATTACAAAGTTGAAATTTTATGACAAACTGAGTATTACAAAGTTGAAATTTTATGACAAACTGAGTATTACAAAGTTGAAATTTTATGAAATACTTTGTATTACAAAGTTGAAATTTTATGACAAACTGAGTATTACACAGTTGAAATTTTATGACATACTGAGTATTACAAAGTTGAAATGTTATGACAAACTGAGTATTACAAAGTTGAAATTTTATGACATACTGAGTATTACAAAGTTGATATTTTATGAAATACTGAGTATTACAAAGTTGAAATTTTATGACAAACTGAGTATTACAAAGTTGAAATTTTATGACAAACTGAGTATTACAAAGTTGAAATTTTATGACATACTGAGTATTACAAAGTTGATATTTTATGAAATACTGAGTATTACAAAGTTGAAATGTTATGACAAACTGAGTATTACAAAGTTGAAATTTTATGACATACTGAGTATTACAAAGTTGAAATTTTATGACAAACTGAGTATTACAAAGTTGAAATTTTATGACATACTGAGTATTACAAAGATGAAATTTTATGAAATACTGAGTATTACAAAGTTGATATTTTATGACAAACTGAGTATTACAAAGTTGAAATGTTATGACAAACTGAGTATTACAAAGTTGAAATGTTATGACAAACTGAGTATTACAAAGTTGACATTTTATGAAATACTGAGTATTAGAAAGATCAAAATTTTATGAAATACTGAGTATTACAAAGTTGATATTTTATGACATACTGAGTATTACAAAGTTGAAATTTTATGACATACTGAGTATTACAAAGATGAAATTTTATGACAAACTGAGTATTACAAAGTTGAAATGTTATGACAAACTGAGTATTACAAAGTTGAAATTTTATGACATACTGAGTATTACAAAGATGAAATTTTATGACATACTGAGTATTACAAAGTTGATATTTTATGACATACTGAGTATTACAAAGATGAAATTTTATGACATACTGAGTATTACAAAGTTGAAATTTTATGACATACTGAGTATTACAAAGATGAAATTTTATGACATACTGAGTATTACAAAGTTGAAATGTTATGACAAACTGAGTATTACAAAGTTGAAATTTTATGAAATACTGAGTATTACAAAGTTGAAATTTTATGACAAACTGAGTATTACAAAGATGAAATTTTATGACAAACTGAGTATTACAAAGTTGAAATGTTATGACAAACTGAGTATTACAAAGTTGAAATGTTATGACAAACTGAGTATTACAAAGTTGAAATTTTATGAAATACTGAGTATTACAAAGTTGAAATTTTATGACAAACTGAGTATTACAAAGTTGAAATTTTATGAAATACTTTGTATTACAAAGTTGAAATTTTATGACAAACTGAGTATTACAAAGTTGAAATTTTATGACATACTGAGTATTACAAAGTTGAAATGTTATGACAAACTGAGTATTACAAAGTTGAAATTTTATGACATACTGAGTATTACAAAGTTGATATTTTATGAAATACTGAGTATTACAAAGTTGAAATTTTATGACAAACTGAGTATTACAAAGTTGAAATTTTATGACATACTGAGTATTACAAAGTTGATATTTTATGACATACTGAGTATTACAAAGTTGATATTTTATGACATACTGAGTATTACAAAGATGAAATTTTATGACATACTGAGTATTACAAAGTTGAAATTTTATGACATACTGAGTATTACAAAGATGAAATTTTATGACATACTGAGTATTACAAAGTTGAAATGTTATGACAAACTGAGTATTACAAAGTTGAAATTTTATGAAATACTGAGTATTACAAAGTTGAAATTTTATGACAAACTGAGTATTACAAAGATGAAATTTTATGACAAACTGAGTATTACAAAGTTGAAATGTTATGACAAACTGAGTATTACAAAGTTGAAATGTTATGACAAACTGAGTATTACAAAGTTGAAATTTTATGAAATACTGAGTATTACAAAGTTGAAATTTTATGACAAACTGAGTATTACAAAGTTGAAATTTTATGAAATACTTTGTATTACAAAGTTGAAATTTTATGACAAACTGAGTATTACAAAGTTGAAATTTTATGACATACTGAGTATTACAAAGTTGAAATGTTATGACAAACTGAGTATTACAAAGTTGAAATTTTATGACATACTGAGTATTACAAAGTTGATATTTTATGAAATACTGAGTATTACAAAGTTGAAATTTTATGACAAACTGAGTATTACAAAGTTGAAATTTTATGACAAACTGAGTATTACAAAGTTGAAATTTTATGACATACTGAGTATTACAAAGTTGAAATGTTATGACAAACTGAGTATTACAAAGTTGAAATTTTATGACATACTGAGTATTACAAAGTTGATATTTTATGAAATACTGAGTATTAGAAAGATCAAAATTTTATGACAAACTGAGTATTACAAAGTTGAAATTTTATGACAAACTGAGTATTACAAAGTTGACATTTTATGAAATACTGAGTATTAGAAAGATCAAAATTTTATGACAAACTGAGTATTACAAAGTTGAAATTTTATGACAAACTGAGTATTACAAAGTTGAAATTTTATGACAAACTGAGTATTACAAAGTTGAAATTTTATGAAATACTGAGTATTACAAAGTTGAAATTTTATGAAATTCTGAGTATTAGAAAGATGAAATTTTATGAAATTCTGAGTATTACAAAGTTGAAATTTTATGACATACTGAGTATTAGAAAGATGAAATTTTATGAAATTCTGAGTATTACAAAGATGAAATTTTATGACATACTGAGTATTAGAAAGATGAAATTTCATGAAATTCTGAGTATTAGAAAGATGAAATTTTATGACATACTGAGTATTAGAAAGATGAAATTTTATGAAATTCTGAGTATTACAAAGTTGAAATTTTATGACATACTGAGTATTACAAAGTTGAAATTTTATGAAATTCTGAGTATTACAAAGATGAAATTTTATGAAATACTGAGTATTACAAAGTTGAAATTTTATGAAATACTGAATAGTAGAAAGATGAAATTTTATGAAATTCTGAGTATTACAAAGTTGAAATTTTATGACATACTGAGTATTAGAAAGATGAAATTTTATGAAATTCTGAGTATTAGAAAGATGAAATTTTATGAAATTCTGAGTATTACAAAGTTGAAATTATATGACACTGAGTATTAGAAAGATGAAATTTTATGAAATTCTGAGTATTACAAAGATGAAATTTTATGACATACTGAGTATTAGAAAGATGAAATTTCATGAAATTCTGAGTATTAGAAAGATGAAATTTTATGACATACTGAGTATTAGAAAGATGAAATTTTATGAAATTCTGAGTATTACAAAGTTGAAATTTTATGAAATACTGAGTATTACAAAGTTGAAATTTTATGAAATTCTGAGTATTACAAAGATGAAATTTTATGAAATACTGAGTATTACAAAGTTGAAATTTTATGAAATACTGAATATTAGAAAGATCAAAATTTTATGAAATACTGAGTATTACAAAGTTGAAATTTTATGACAAACTGAGTATTACAAAGATGAAATTTTATGACAAACTGAGTATTAGAAAGTTGAAATTTTATGACAAACTGAGTATTACAAAGATGACATTTTATGAAATACTGAGTATTACAAAGATGACATTTTATGAAATACTGAGTATTACAAAGATGAAATTTTATGAAATACTGAGTATTACAAAGATGACATTTTATGAAATACTGAGTATTAGAAAGATCAAAATTTTATGACAAACTGAGTATTAAAAAGTTGAAATTTTATGACAAACTGAGTATTACAAAGTTGAAATTTTATGACATACTGAGTATTACAAAGATTAAATTTTATGAAATACTGAGTATTAGAAAGTTGAAATTTTATGACAAACTGAGTATTACAAAGTTGAAATTTTATGACATACTGAGTATTACAAAGATTAAATTTTATGAAATACTGAGTATTAGAAAGTTGAAATTTTATGACAAACTGAGTATTACAAAGTTGAAATTTTATGACATACTGAGTATTACAAAGATGAAATTTTATGACAAACTGAGTATTAGAAAGATGAAATTTTATGACAAACTGAGTATTAGAAAGATGAAATTTTATGAAATACTGAATATTACAAAGTTGAAATTTTATGACATACTGAGTATTACAAAGTTGAAATTTTATGACAAACTGAGTATTACAAAGTTGAAATTTTATGACAAACTGAGTATTACAAAGTTGAAATTTTATGAAATACTTTGTATTACAAAGTTGAAATTTTATGACAAACTGAGTATTACAAAGTTGAAATTTTATGACATACTGAGTATTACAAAGTTGAAATGTTATGACAAACTGAGTATTACAAAGTTGACATTTTATGAAATACTGAGTATTAGAAAGATCAAAATTTTATGAAATACTGAGTATTACAAAGATGAAATTTTATGACATACTGAGTATTACAAAGTTGAAATTTTATGACATACTGAGTATTACAAAGTTGATATTTTATGACATACTGAGTATTACAAAGATGAAATTTTATGACATACTGAGTATTACAAAGATTAAATTTTATGACATACTGAGTATTACAAAGTTGAAATGTTATGACAAACTGAGTATTACAAAGTTGAAATTTTATGAAATACTGAGTATTACAAAGTTGAAATTTTATGACAAACTGAGTATTACAAAGTTGAAATTTTATGACAAACTGAGTATTACAAAGTTGAAATTTTATGAAATACTTTGTATTACAAAGTTGAAATTTTATGACAAACTGAGTATTACACAGTTGAAATTTTATGACATACTGAGTATTACAAAGTTGAAATGTTATGACAAACTGAGTATTACAAAGTTGAAATTTTATGACATACTGAGTATTACAAAGTTGATATTTTATGAAATACTGAGTATTACAAAGTTGAAATTTTATGACAAACTGAGTATTACAAAGTTGAAATTTTATGACAAACTGAGTATTACAAAGTTGAAATTTTATGACATACTGAGTATTACAAAGTTGATATTTTATGAAATACTGAGTATTACAAAGTTGAAATGTTATGACAAACTGAGTATTACAAAGTTGAAATTTTATGACATACTGAGTATTACAAAGTTGATATTTTATGAAATACTGAGTATTAGAAAGATCAAAATTTTATGAAATACTGAGTATTACAAAGTTGAAATTTTATGACAAACTGAGTATTACAAAGTTGACATTTTATGAAATACTGAGTATTAGAAAGATCAAAATTTTATGACAAACTGAGTATTACAAAGTTGAAATTTTATGACAAACTGAGTATTACAAAGTTGAAATTTTATGACAAACTGAGTATTACAAAGTTGAAATTTTATGACAAACTGAGTATTACAAAGTTGAAATTTTATGACATACTGAGTATTAGAAAGATCAAAATTTTATGACATACTGAGTATTAGAAAGATGAAATTTTATGACAAACTGAGTATTACAAAGTTGAAATTTTATGACAAACTGAGTATTACAAAGTTGAAATTTTATGACAAACTGAGTATTACAAAGATGAAATTTTATGACAAACTGAGTATTACAAAGTTGAAATTTTATGAAATACTGAGTATTACAAAGATGAAATTTTATGAAATACTGAGTATTACAAAGTTGAAATTTTATGACAAACTGAGTATTACAAAGTTGAAATTTTATGAAATACTGAGTATTACAAAGATGAAATTTTATGAAATACTGAGTATTACAAAGATGAAATTTTATGAAATACTGAGTATTACAAAGTTGAAATTTTATGAAATACTAAGTATTAGAAAGTTGACATTTTATGACAAACTGAGTATTACAAAGATGACATTTTATGAAATACTGAGTATTACAAAGATGAAATTTTATGACAAACTGAGTATTAGAAAGATGAAATTTTATGACAAACTGAGTATTACAAAGTTGAAATTTTATGAAATACTGAGTATTACAAAGATGAAATTTTATGACAAACTGAGTATTACAAAGTTGAAATTTTATGAAATACTGAGTATTACAAAGATGAAATTTTATGAAATACTGAGTATTACAAAGATGACATTTTATGAAATACTGAGTATTACAAAGATGAAATTTTATGAAATACTGAGTATTAGAAAGTTGAAATTTTATGACAAACTGAGTATTAGAAAGATGAAATTTTATGACAAACTGAGTATTAGAAATTTGAAATTTTATGGAATACTGAGTATTACAAAGTTGAAATGTTATGACAAACTGAGTATTACAAAGTTGACATTTTATGAAATACTGAGTATTAGAAAGATCAAAATTTTATGAAATACTGAGTATTACAAAGTTGAAATTTTATGACAAACTGAGTATTACAAAGTTGACATTTTATGAATACTGAGTATTAGAAAGATCAAAATTTTATGACAAACTGAGTATTAAAAAGTTGAAATTTTATGACAAACTGAGTATTACAAAGTTGAAATTTTATGAAATACTGAGTATTACAAGATGAAATTTTATGAAAAACTGAGTATTACAAAGATGAAATTTTATGAAATACTGAGTATTACAAAGTTGAAATTTTATGAAATACTAAGTATTAGAAAGTTGACATTTTATGACAAACTGAGTATTACAAAGATGACATTTTATGAAATACTGAGTATTACAAAGATGAAATTTTATGAAATACTGAGTATTAGAAAGTTGAAATTTTATGACAAACTGAGTATTAGAAAGATGAAATTTTATGACAAACTGAGTATTAGAAATTTGAAATTTTATGGAATACTGAATATTACAAAGTGAAATTTTATGACATACTGAGTATTACAAAGTTGAAATGTTATGACAAACTGAGTATTACAAATTGACATTTTATGAAATACTGAGTATTAGAAAGATCAAAATTTTATGAAATACTGAGTATTACAAAGTTGAAATTTTATGACAAACTGAGTATTACAAAGTTGACATTTTATGAAATACTGAGTATTAGAAAGATCAAAATTTTATGACAAACTGAGTATTACAAAGTGAAAATTTTATGACAAACTGAGTATTACAAAGATTAAATTTTATGAAATACTGAGTATTAGAAAGTTGAAATTTTATGACAAACTGAGTATTACAAAGTTGAAATTTTATGACAAACTGAGTATTACAAAGTTGAAATTTTATGACAAACTGAGTATTACAAAGTTGACATTTTATGAAATACTGAGTATTAGAAAGATCAAAATTTTTATGAACATACTGAGTATTACAAAGTTGAAATTTTATGACATACTGAGTATTACAGAGTTGATATTTTATGACATACTGAGTATTACAAAGATGAAATTTTATGACAAACTGAGTATTACAAAGTTGAAATTTTATGAAATACTGAGTATTACAAAGTTGAAATTTTATGACAAACTGAGTATTACAAAGATGAAATTTTATGACATACTGAGTATTACAAAGTTGAAATTTTATGACATACTGAGTATTACAAAGTTGAAATGTTATGACAAACTGAGTATTACAAAGTTGAAATTTTATGAAATACTGAGTATTACAAAGTTGAAATTTTATGACAAACTGAGTATTACAAAGTTGAAATTTTATGACAAACTGAGTATTACAAAGTTGAAATTTTATGAAATACTTTGTATTACAAAGTTGAAATTTTATGACAAACTGAGTATTACAAAGTTGAAATTTTATGACATACTGAGTATTACAAAGTTGAAATGTTATGACAAACTGAGTATTACAAAGTTGAAATTTTATGACATACTGAGTATTACAAAGTTGATATTTTATGAAATACTGAGTATTACAAAGTTGAAATTTTATGACAAACTGAGTATTACAAAGTTGAAATTTTATGACATACTGAGTATTACAAAGTTGAAATGTTATGACAAACTGAGTATTACAAAGTTGAAATTTTATGACATACTGAGTATTACAAAGTTGATATTTTATGAAATACTGAGTATTAGAAAGATCAAAATTTTATGAAATACTGAGTATTACAAAGTTGAAATTTTATGACAAACTGAGTATTACAAAGTTGAAATTTTATGACAAACTGAGTATTACAAAGTTGAAATTTTATGACAAACTGAGTATTACAAAGTTGAAATTTTATGACATACTGAGTATTAGAAAGATCAAAATTTTATGACATACTGAGTATTAGAAAGATGAAATTTTATGACAAACTGAGTATTACAAAGTTGAAATTTTATGACAAACTGAGTATTACAAAGTTGAAATTTTATGACAAACTGAGTATTACAAAGTTGAAATTTTATGAAATACTGAGTATTACAAAGATGAAATTTTATGAAATACTGAGTATTAGAAAGATCAAAATTTTATGACAAACTGAGTATTACAAAGTTGAAATTTTATGACAAACTGAGTATTACAAAGTTGAAATTTTATGACAAACTGAGTATTACAAAGTTGAAATTTTATGACAAACTGAGTATTACAAAGTTGAAATTTTATGACATACTGAGTATTAGAAAGATCAAAATTTTATGACATACTGAGTATTAGAAAGATGAAATTTTATGACAAACTGAGTATTACAAAGTTGAAATTTTATGACAAACTGAGTATTACAAAGTTGAAATTTTATGAAATACTGAGTATTACAAAGATGAAATTTTATGAAATACTGAGTATTACAAAGATGAAATTTTATGAAATACTGAGTATTACAAAGTTGAAATTTTATGAAATACTAAGTATTAGAAAGTTGACATTTTATGACAAACTGAGTATTACAAAGATGACATTTTATGAAATACTGAGTATTACAAAGATGAAATTTTATGAAATACTGAGTATTAGAAAGTTGAAATTTTATGACAAACTGAGTATTAGAAAGATGAAATTTTATGACAAACTGAGTATTACAAAGTTGAAATTTTATGACAAACTGAGTATTACAAAGTTGAAATTTTATGACAAACTGAGTATTACAAAGTTGAAATTTTATGACAAACTGAGTATTACAAAGTTGAAATTTTATGACAAACTGAGTATTACAAAGTTGAAATTTTATGACATACTGAGTATTAGAAAGATCAAAATTTTATGACATACTGAGTATTAGAAAGATGAAATTTTATGACAAACTGAGTATTACAAAGTTGAAATTTTATGACAAACTGAGTATTACAAAGTTGAAATTTTATGAAATACTGAGTATTACAAAGATGAAATTTTATGAAATACTGAGTATTACAAAGATGAAATTTTATGAAATACTGAGTATTACAAAGTTGAAATTTTATGAAATACTAAGTATTAGAAAGTTGACATTTTATGACAAACTGAGTATTACAAAGATGACATTTTATGAAATACTGA
This sequence comes from Rhinogobio ventralis, assembly GCA_039654625.1. Classification (NCBI taxonomy): domain Eukaryota; kingdom Metazoa; phylum Chordata; class Actinopteri; order Cypriniformes; family Gobionidae; genus Rhinogobio; species Rhinogobio ventralis. The sequence goes on from CM077211.1 coordinate 38,466,696, forward strand.
GTATTACAAAGATGAAATTTTATGAAATACTGAGTATTAGAAAGTTGAAATTTTATGACAAACTGAGTATTAGAAAGATGAAATTTTATGACAAACTGAGTATTACAAAGTTGAAATTTTATGAAATACTGAGTATTACAAAGATGAAATTTTATGAAATACTGAGTATTACAAAGATGACATTTTATGAAATACTGAGTATTACAAAGATGAAATTTTATGAAATACTGAGTATTAGAAAGTTGAAATTTTATGACAAACTGAGTATTAGAAAGATGAAATTTTATGACAAACTGAGTATTAGAAATTAGAAATTTTATGGAATACTGAATATTACAAAGTTGAAATTTTATGACATACTGAGTATTACAAAGTTGAAATGTTATGACAAACTGAGTATTACAAAGTTGACATTTTATGAAATACTGAGTATTAGAAAGATCAAAATTTTATGAAATACTGAGTATTACAAAGTTGAAATTTTATGACAAACTGAGTATTACAAAGTTGACATTTTATGAAATACTGAGTATTAGAAAGATCAAAATTTTATGACAAACTGAGTATTAAAAAGTTGAAATTTTATGACAAACTGAGTATTACAAAGATTAAATTTTATGAAATACTGAGTATTAGAAAGTTGAAATTTTATGACAAACTGAGTATTACAAAGTTGAAATTTTATGACAAACTGAGTATTACAAAGTTGAAATTTTATGACATACTGAGTATTACAAAGATTAAATTTTATGAAATACTGAGTATTAGAAAGTTGAAATTTTATGACAAACTGAGTATTAGAAATTTGAAATTTATGAAATACTGAATATTACAAAGTTGAAATTTTATGACATACTGAGTATTACAAGTTGAAATGTTATGACAAACTGAGTATTACAAAGTTGAAATTTTATGACATACTGAGTATTAGAAAGTTGAAATTTTATGACAAACTGAGTATTACAAAGATGAAATTTTATGACAAACTGAGTATTACAAAGTTGAAATTTTATGACATACTGAGTATTACAAAGTTGAATTTTTATGACATACTGAGTATTACAAAGTTGAAATTTTATGACATACTGAGTATTACAAAGTTGAAATTTTATGACATACTGAGTATTACAAAGATGAAATTTTATGACAAACTGAGTATTACAAAGTTGAAATTTTATGACATACTGAGTATTACAAAGTTGAAATTTTATGACAAACTGAGTATTACAAAGTTGAAATTTTATGACAAACTGAGTATTACAAAGTTGAAATTTTATGAAATACTGAGTATTACAAAGTTGAAATTTTATGACAAACTGAGTATTACAAAGTTGAAATTTTATGACATACTGAGTATTACAAAGTTGAAATGTTATGACAAACTGAGTATTACAAAGTTGAAATTTTATGAAATACTGAGTATTACAAAGTTGAAATTTTATGAAATACTGAGTATTACAAAGTTGAAATTTTATGACATACTGAGTATTACAAAGTTGAAATGTTATGACAAACTGAGTATTACAAAGTTGAAATTTTATGACATACTGAGTATTACAAAGTTGATATTTTATGAAATACTGAGTATTAGAAAGATCAAAATTTTATGAAATACTGAGTATTACAAAGTTGAAATTTTATGACAAACTGAGTATTACAAAGTTGAAATTTTATGACATACTGAGTATTACAAAGTTGAAATTTTATGACAAACTGAGTATTACAAAGTTGATATTTTATGAAATACTGAGTATTAGAAAGATCAAAATTTTATGAAATGCTGAGTATTACAAAGTTGAAATGTTATGACAAACTGAGTATTACAAAGTTGAAATTTTATGACAAACTGAGTATTACAAAGTTGATATTTTATGAAATACTGAGTATTAGAAAGATCAAAATTTTATGAAATACTGAGTATTACAAAGTTGAAATTTTATGACAAACTGAGTATTACAAAGTTGACATTTTATGAAATACTGAGTATTAGAAAGATCAAAATTTTATGACAAACTGAGTATTACAAAGTTGAAATTTTATGACAAACTGAGTATTACAAAGTTGAAATTTTATGACAAACTGAGTATTACAAAGTTGAAATTTTATGACATACTGAGTATTAGAAAGTTGAAATTTTATGACAAACTGAGTATTACAAAGTTGAAATTTTATGAAATACTGAGTATTACAAAGTTGAAATTTTATGACATACTGAGTATTACAAAGTTGATATTTTATGAAATACTGAGTATTAGAAAGATGAAATTTTATGAAATACTGAGTATTACAAAGTTGAAATTTTATGACAAACTGAGTATTACAAAGTTGAAATTTTATGACAAACTGAGTATTACAAAGTTGAAATTTTATGACAAACTGAGTATTACAAAGTTGAAATTTTATGACAAACTGAGTATTACAAAGTTGAAATTTTATGACATACTGAGTAATACAAAGTTGAAATGTTATGACAAACTGAGTATTACAAAGTTGAAATTTTATGACATACTGAGTATTACAAAGTTGATATTTTATGAAATACTGAGTATTAGAAAGATCAAAATTTTATGAAATACTGAGTATTACAAAGTTGAAATTTTATGACAAACTGAGTATTACAAAGTTGACATTTTATGAAATACTGAGTATTAGAAAGATCAAAATTTTATGACAAACTGAGTATTACAAAGTTGAAATTTTATGACAAACTGAGTATTACAAAGTTGAAATTTTATGACATACTGAGTATTAGAAAGATCAAAATTTTATGACAAACTGAATATTACAAAGTTGAAATTTTATGAAATACTGAGTATTAGAAAGATCAAAATTTTATGACAAACTGAGTATTACAAAGTTGAAATTTTATGACAAACTGAGTATTACAAAGTTGAAATTTTATGACAAACTGAGTATTACAAAGTTGAAATTTTATGACATATTGAGTATTAGAAATAGGAAATTTAATGACATACTAAGTATTACAAAGATGAAATTTTATGACAAACTGAGTATTAGAAAGATGAAATTTTATGACAAACTGAGTATTACAAAGTTGAAATTTTATGACACTGAGTATTACAAAGATTAAATTTTATGAAATACTGAGTATTACAAAGATGAAATTTTATGACAAACTGAGTATTACAAAGATGAAATTTTATGAAATACTGAGTATTAGAAAGATGAAATTTTATGACAAACTGAGTATTACAAAGATGAAATTTTATGACAAACTGAGTATTACAAAGATGAAATTTTATGACAAACTGAGTATTACAAAGATGAAATTTTATGAAATACTGAGTATTAGAAAGATGAAATTTTATGACAAACTGAGTATTACAAAGTTGAAATTTTATGACAAACTGAGTGTTACAAAGATGAAATTTTATGACACTGAGTATTACAAAGTTGAAATTTTATGAAATACTGAGTATTACAAAGATGAAATTTTATGAAATACTGAGTATTACAAAGATGAAATTTTATGAAATACTGAGTATTACAAAGTTGAAATTTTATGAAATACTAAGTATTAGAAAGTTGACATTTTATGACAAACTGAGTATTACAAAGATGACATTTTATGAAATACTGAGTATTACAAAGATGAAATTTTATGAAATACTGAGTATTAGAAAGTTGAAATTTTATGACAAACTGAGTATTAGAAAGATGAAATTTTATGACAAACTGAGTATTACAAAGTTGAAATTTTATGAAATACTGAGTATTACAAAGATGAAATTTTATGAAATACTGAGTATTACAAAGATGACATTTTATGAAATACTGAGTATTACAAAGATGAAATTTTATGAAATACTGAGTATTAGAAAGTTGAAATTTTATGACAAACTGAGTATTAGAAAGATGAAATTTTATGACAAACTGAGTATTAGAAATTAGAAATTTTATGGAATACTGAATATTACAAAGTTGAAATTTTATGACATACTGAGTATTACAAAGTTGAAATGTTATGACAAACTGAGTATTACAAAGTTGACATTTTATGAAATACTGAGTATTAGAAAGATCAAAATTTTATGAAATACTGAGTATTACAAAGTTGAAATTTTATGACAAACTGAGTATTACAAAGTTGACATTTTATGAAATACTGAGTATTAGAAAGATCAAAATTTTATGACAAACTGAGTATTAAAAAGTTGAAATTTTATGACAAACTGAGTATTACAAAGATTAAATTTTATGAAATACTGAGTATTAGAAAGTTGAAATTTTATGACAAACTGAGTATTACAAAGTTGAAATTTTATGACAAACTGAGTATTACAAAGTTGAAATTTTATGACATACTGAGTATTACAAAGATTAAATTTTATGAAATACTGAGTATTAGAAAGTTGAAATTTTATGACAAACTGAGTATTAGAAATTTGAAATTTTATGAAATACTGAATATTACAAAGTTGAAATTTTATGACATACTGAGTATTACAAAGTTGAAATGTTATGACAAACTGAGTATTACAAAGTTGAAATTTTATGACATACTGAGTATTAGAAAGATGAAATTTTATGACATACTGAGTATTACAAAGATGAAATTTTATGACAAACTGAGTATTACAAAGTTGAAATTTTATGACATACTGAGTATTACAAAGTTGAAATTTTATGACATACTGAGTATTACAAAGTTGAAATTTTATGACATACTGAGTATTACAAAGTTGAAATTTTATGACATACTGAGTATTACAAAGATGAAATTTTATGACAAACTGAGTATTACAAAGTTGAAATTTTATGACATACTGAGTATTACAAAGTTGAAATTTTATGACAAACTGAGTATTACAAAGTTGAAATTTTATGACAAACTGAGTATTACAAAGTTGAAATTTTATGAAATACTGAGTATTACAAAGTTGAAATTTTATGACAAACTGAGTATTACAAAGTTGAAATTTTATGACATACTGAGTATTACAAAGTTGAAATGTTATGACAAACTGAGTATTACAAAGTTGAAATTTTATGACATACTGAGTATTACAAAGTTGATATTTTATGAAATACTGAGTATTAGAAAGATCAAAATTTTATGAAATACTGAGTATTACAAAGTTGAAATTTTATGACAAACTGAGTATTACAAAGTTGAAATTTTATGACATACTGAGTATTACAAAGTTGAAATTTTATGACAAACTGAGTATTACAAAGTTGATATTTTATGAAATACTGAGTATTAGAAAGATCAAAATTTTATGAAATACTGAGTATTACAAAGTTGAAATGTTATGACAAACTGAGTATTACAAAGTTGAAATTTTATGACAAACTGAGTATTACAAAGTTGATATTTTATGAAATACTGAGTATTAGAAAGATCAAAATTTTATGAAATACTGAGTATTACAAAGTTGAAATTTTATGACAAACTGAGTATTACAAAGTTGACATTTTATGAAATACTGAGTATTACAAAGATGAAATTTTATGACAAACTGAGTATTACAAAGTTGAAATTTTATGACATACTGAGTATTACAAAGTTGAAATTTTATGACAAACTGAGTATTACAAAGTTGAAATTTTATGACAAACTGAGTATTACAAAGTTGAAATTTTATGACATACTGAGTATTAGAAAGTTGAAATTTTATGACAAACTGAGTATTACAAAGTTGAAATTTTATGAAATACTGAGTATTACAAAGTTGAAATTTTATGACATACTGAGTATTACAAAGTTGATATTTTATGAAATACTGAGTATTAGAAAGATGAAATTTTATGAAATACTGAGTATTACAAAGTTGAAATTTTATGACAAACTGAGTATTACAAAGTTGAAATTTTATGACAAACTGAGTATTACAAAGTTGAAATTTTATGACAAACTGAGTATTACAAAGTTGAAATTTTATGACATACTGAGTAATACAAAGTTGAAATGTTATGACAAACTGAGTATTACAAAGTTGAAATTTTATGACATACTGAGTATTACAAAGTTGATATTTTATGAAATACTGAGTATTAGAAAGATCAAAATTTTATGAAATACTGAGTATTACAAAGTTGAAATTTTATGACAAACTGAGTATTACAAAGTTGACATTTTATGAAATACTGAGTATTAGAAAGATCAAAATTTTATGACAAACTGAGTATTACAAAGTTGAAATTTTATGACAAACTGAGTATTACAAAGTTGAAATTTTATGACATACTGAGTATTAGAAAGATCAAAATTTTATGACAAACTGAATATTACAAAGTTGAAATTTTATGAAATACTGAGTATTAGAAAGATCAAAATTTTATGACAAACTGAGTATTACAAAGTTGAAATTTTATGACAAACTGAGTATTACAAAGTTGAAATTTTATGACAAACTGAGTATTACAAAGTTGAAATTTTATGACATATTGAGTATTAGAAATAGGAAATTTAATGACATACTAAGTATTACAAAGATGAAATTTTATGACAAACTGAGTATTAGAAAGATGAAATTTTATGACAAACTGAGTATTACAAAGTTGAAATTTTATGACACTGAGTATTACAAAGATTAAATTTTATGAAATACTGAGTATTACAAAGATGAAATTTTATGACAAACTGAGTATTACAAAGATGAAATTTTATGAAATACTGAGTATTAGAAAGATGAAATTTTATGACAAACTGAGTATTACAAAGATGAAATTTTATGACAAACTGAGTATTACAAAGATGAAATTTTATGACAAACTGAGTATTACAAAGATGAAATTTTATGAAATACTGAGTATTAGAAAGATGAAATTTTATGACAAACTGAGTATTACAAAGTTGAAATTTTATGACAAACTGAGTATTACAAAGATGAAATTTTATGACACTGAGTATTACAAAGTTGAAATTTTATGACACTGAGTATTACAAAGATTAAATTTTATGAAATACTGAGTATTACAAAGATGAAATTTTATGACAAACTGAGTATTACAAAGATGAAATTTTATGAAATACTGAGTATTAGAAAGATGAAATTTTATGACAAACTGAGTATTACAAAGATGAAATTTTATGACAAACTGAGTATTACAAAGTTGACATTTTATGAAATACTGAGTATTAGAAAGATCAAAATTTTATGAAATACTGAGTATTACAAAGTTGAAATTTTATGACAAACTGAGTATTACAAAGTTGACATTTTATGAAATACTGAGTATTAGAAAGATCAAAATTTTATGACAAACTGAGTATTAAAAAGTTGAAATTTTATGACAAACTGAGTATTACAAAGATAAAATTTTATGAAATACTGAGTATTAGAAAGTTGAAATTTTATGACAAACTGAGTATTACAAAGTTGAAATTTTATGACAAACTGAGTATTACAAAGTTGAAATTTTATGACATACTGAGTATTACAAAGATTAAATTTTATGACAAACTGAGTATTACAAAGTTGAAATTTTATGACAAACTGAGTATTACAAAGTTGAAATTTTATGACATACTGAGTATTACAAAGATTAAATTTTATGAAATACTGAGTATTAGAAAGTTGAAATTTTATGACAAACTGAGTATTAGAAAGATGAAATTTTATGAAATACTGAGTATTACAAAGATTAAATTTTATGAAATACTGAGTATTACAAAGATTAAATTTTATGAAATACTGAGTATTAGAAAGATGAAATTTTATGACAAACTGAGTATTAGAAATTTGAAATTTTATGAAATACTGAATATTACAAAGTTGAAATTTTATGACATACTGAGTATTACAAAGTTGAAATGTTATGACAAACTGAGTATTACAAAGTTGAAATTTTATGACATACTGAGTATTACAAAGATGAAATTTTATGACAAACTGAGTATTACAAAGTTGAAATTTTATGACATACTGAGTATTACAAAGTTGAAATTTTATGACAAACTGAGTATTACAAAGTTGAAATTTTATGACAAACTGAGTATTACAAAGTTGAAATTTTATGAAATACTGAGTATTACAAAGTTGAAATTTTATGACAAACTGAGTATTACAAAGTTGAAATTTTATGACATACTGAGTATTACAAAGTTGAAATGTTATGACAAACTGAGTATTACAAAGTTGAAATTTTATGACATACTGAGTATTACAAAGTTGATATTTTATGAAATACTGAGTATTAGAAAGATCAAAATTTTATGAAATACTGAGTATTACAAAGTTGAAATTTTATGACATACTGAGTATTACAAAGTTGAAATTTTATGACAAACTGAGTATTACAAAGTTGATATTTTATGAAATACTGAGTATTAGAAAGATCAAAATTTTATGAAATACTGAGTATTACAAAGTTGAAATGTTATGACAAACTGAGTATTACAAAGTTGAAATTTTATGACAAACTGAGTATTACAAAGTTGAAATTTTATGACAAACTGAGTATTACAAAGTTGAAATTTTATGACATATTGAGTATTAGAAATAGGAAATTTAATGACATACTAAGTATTACAAAGATGAAATTTTATGACAAACTGAGTATTAGAAAGATGAAATTTTATGACAAACTGAGTATTACAAAGTTGAAATTTTATGACACTGAGTATTACAAAGATTAAATTTTATGAAATACTGAGTATTACAAAGATGAAATTTTATGATAAACTGAGTATTACAAAGATGAAATTTTATGAAATACTGAGTATTAGAAAGATGAAATTTTATGACAAACTGAGTATTACAAAGATGAAATTTTATGACAAACTGAGTATTACAAAGATGAAATTTTATGACAAACTGAGTATTACAAAGATGAAATTTTATGAAATACTGAGTATTAGAAAGATGAAATTTTATGACAAACTGAGTATTACAAAGTTGAAATTTTATGACAAACTGAGTATTACAAAGATGAAATTTTATGACACTGAGTATTACAAAGATTAAATTTTATGAAATACTGAGTATTACAAAGATGAAATTTTATGAAATACTGAGTATTAGAAAGATGAAATTTTATGACAAACTGAGTATTACAAAGATGAAATTTTATGACACTGAGTATTACAAAGATTAAATTTTATGACAAACTGAGTATTACAAAGATGAAATTTTATGAAATACTGAGTATTAGAAAGATGAAATTTTATGACAAACTGAGTATTACAAAGATGAAATTTTATGACAAACTGAGTATTACAAAGATGAAATTTTATGACAAACTGAGTATTACAAAGATGAAATTTTATGAAATACTGAGTATTAGAAAGATGAAATTTTATGACAAACTGAGTATTACAAAGTTGAAATTTTATGACAAACTGAGTATTACAAAGATGAAATTTTATGTCACTGAGTATTACAAAGATTAAATTTTATGAAATACTGAGTATTACAAAGATGAAATTTTATGAAATACTGAGTATTAGAAAGATGAAATTTTATGACAAACTGAGTATTACAAAGATGAAATTTTATGACAAACTGAGTATTACAAAGATTAAATTTTATGAAATACTGAGTATTACAAAGATGAAATTTTATGACAAACTGAGTATTACAAAGATGAAATTTTATGACAAACTGAGTATTACAAAGATGAAATTTTATGACATTGAGTATTACAAAGATTAAATTTTATGAAATACTGAGTATTACAAAGATGAAATTTTATGACATTGAGTATTACAAAGATTAAATTTTATGAAATACTGAGTATTACAAAGATGAAATTTTATGAAATACTGAGTATTAGAAAGATGAAATTTTATGACAAACTGAGTATTACAAAGATGAAATTTTATGACAAACTGAGTATTACAAAGATTAAATTTTATGAAATACTGAGTATTAGAAAGATGAAATTTTATGACAAACTGAGTATTACAAAGATGAAATTTTATGACATTGAGTATTACAAAGATTAAATTTTATGACAAACTGAGTATTACAAAGATGAAATTTTATGACATTGAGTATTACAAAGATTAAATTTTATGAAATACTGAGTATTACAAAGATGAAATTTTATGAAATACTGAGTATTAGAAAGATGAAATTTTATGACAAACTGAGTATTACAAAGATGAAATTTTATGACAAACTGAGTATTACAAAGATTAAATTTTATGAAATACTGAGTATTAGAAAGATGAAATTTTATGACAAACTGAGTATTACAAAGATGAAATTTTATGAAATACTGAGTATTAGAAAGATGAAATTTTATGACAAACTGAGTATTACAAAGATGAAATTTTATGACAAACTGAGTATTACAAAGATGAAATTTTATGACACTGAGTATTACAAAGATGAAATTTTATGACACTGAGTATTACAAAGATGAAATTTTATGACAAACTGAGTATTACAAAGATTAAATTTTATGAAATACTGAGTATTAGAAAGATGAAATTTTATGACAAACTGAGTATTACAAAGATGAAATTTTATGAAATACTGAGTATTACAAAGATGAAATTTTATGACAAACTGAGTATTACAAAGATGAAATTTTATGACACTGAGTATTACAAAGATGAAATTTTATGACACTGAGTATTACAAAGATTAAATTTTATGAAATACTGAGTATTACAAAGATGAAATTTTATGACAAACTGAGTATTACAAAGATGAAATTTTATGAAATACTGAGTATTAGAAAGATGAAATTTTATGACAAACTGAGTATTACAAAGTTGAAATTTTATGACACTGAGTATTACAAAGATTAAATTTTATGACATACTGAGTATTACAAAGTTGAAATGTTATGACAAACTGAGTATTACAAAGATGAAATTTTATGACAAACTGAGTATTACAAAGATTAAATTTTATGAAATACTGAGTATTACAAAGATGAAATTTTATGACAAACTGAGTATTACAAAGATGAAATTTTATGAAATACTGAGTATTACAAAGATGAAATTTTATGACAAACTGAGTATTACAAAGATGAAATTTTATGACAAACTGAGTATTACAAAGATGAAATTTTATGACAAACTGAGTATTACAAAGATGAAATTTTATGAAATACTGAGTATTAGAAAGATGAAATTTTATGACAAACTGAGTATTACAAAGATGAAATTTTATGACAAACTGAGTATTACAAAGATGAAATTTTATGACAAACTGAGTATTACAAAGATGAAATTTTATGACAAACTGAGTATTACAAAGATGAAATTTTATGACAAACTGAGTATTACAAAGATGAAATTTTATGAAATACTGAGTATTAGAAAGATGAAATTTTATGACAAACTGAGTATTACAAAGATGAAATTTTATGAAATACTGAGTATTAGAAAGATGAAATTTTATGACAAACTGAGTATTACAGAGTTGAAATTTTATGACAAACTGAGTATTAGAAAGATGAAATTTTATGACAAACTGAGTATTACAAAGATGAAATTTTATGAAATACTGAGTATTAGAAAGATGAAATTTTATGACAAATTGAGTATTACAGAGTTGAAATTTTATGACAAACTGAGTATTAGAAAGATGAAATTTTATGACAAACTGAGTATTACAAAGATGAAATTTTATGAAATACTGAGTATTAGAAAGATGAAATTTTATGACAAACTGAGTATTACAAAGTTGAAATTTTATGACAAACTGAGTATTACAGAGTTGAAATTTTATGACAAACTGAGTATTAGAAAGATGAAATTTTATGACAAACTGAGTATTACAAAGATGAAATTTTATGACAAACTGAGTATTACAGAGTTGAAATTTTATGACAAACTGAGTATTACAAAGTTGAAATTTTATGACAAACTGAGTATTACAAAGATGAAATTTTATGACATACTGAGTATTACAAAGTTGAAATTTTATGAAATACTGAGTATTACAAAGTTGAAATTTTATGAAATACTGAGTATTAGAAAGTTGAAATTTTATGACATACTAAGTATTAGAACAATTACATTTTATGACATACTGAGTATTACAAAGTTGAAATTTTATGACAAACTGAGTATTACAAAGTTGAAATTTTATGACAAACTGAGTATTACAAAGTTGAAATTTTATGAAATACTGAGTATTACAAAGTTGAAATTTTATGAAATACTGAGTATTAGAAAGTTGAAATTTTATGACATACTAAGTATTAGAACAATTACATTTTATGACATACTGAGTATTACAAAGTTGAAATTTTATGACAAACTGAGTATTACAAAGTTGAAATTTTATGAAATACTGAGTATTACAAAGATGAAATTTTATGACAAACTGAGTATTACAAAGATGAAATTTTATGAAATACTGAGTATTAGAAAGATGAAATTTTATGACAAACTGAGTATTACAAAGATGAAATTTTATGACAAACTGAGTATTACAAAGATGAAATTTTATGACACTGAGTATTACAAAGATGAAATTTTATGACACTGAGTATTACAAAGATTAAATTTTATGAAATACTGAGTATTACAAAGATGAAATTTTATGACAAACTGAGTATTACAAAGATGAAATTTTATGAAATACTGAGTATTAGAAAGATGAAATTTTATGACAAACTGAGTATTACAAAGTTGAAATTTTATGACACTGAGTATTACAAAGATTAAATTTTATGAAATACTGAGTATTACAAAGATGAAATTTTATGACAAACTGAGTATTACAAAGATTAAATTTTATGAAATACTGAGTATTACAAAGATGAAATTTTATGACAAACTGAGTATTACAAAGATGAAATTTTATGAAATACTGAGTATTACAAAGATGAAATTTTATGACAAACTGAGTATTACAAAGATGAAATTTTATGACAAACTGAGTATTACAAAGATGAAATTTTATGACAAACTGAGTATTACAAAGATGAAATTTTATGAAATACTGAGTATTAGAAAGATGAAATTTTATGACAAACTGAGTATTACAAAGATGAAATTTTATGACAAACTGAGTATTACAAAGATGAAATTTTATGACAAACTGAGTATTACAAAGATGAAATTTTATGACAAACTGAGTATTACAAAGATGAAATTTTATGACAAACTGAGTATTACAAAGATGAAATTTTATGAAATACTGAGTATTAGAAAGATGAAATTTTATGACAAACTGAGTATTACAAAGATGAAATTTTATGAAATACTGAGTATTAGAAAGTTGAAATTTTATGACAAACTGAGTATTAGAAAGATGAAATTTTATGACAAACTGAGTATTAGAAATTAGAAATTTTATGGAATACTGAATATTACAAAGTTGAAATTTTATGACATACTGAGTATTACAAAGTTGAAATGTTATGACAAACTGAGTATTACAAAGTTGACATTTTATGAAATACTGAGTATTAGAAAGATCAAAATTTTATGAAATACTGAGTATTACAAAGTTGAAATTTTATGACAAACTGAGTATTACAAAGTTGACATTTTATGAAATACTGAGTATTAGAAAGATCAAAATTTTATGACAAACTGAGTATTAAAAAGTTGAAATTTTATGACAAACTGAGTATTACAAAGATTAAATTTTATGAAATACTGAGTATTAGAAAGTTGAAATTTTATGACAAACTGAGTATTACAAAGTTGAAATTTTATGACAAACTGAGTATTACAAAGTTGAAATTTTATGACATACTGAGTATTACAAAGATTAAATTTTATGAAATACTGAGTATTAGAAAGTTGAAATTTTATGACAAACTGAGTATTAGAAATTTGAAATTTTATGAAATACTGAATATTACAAAGTTGAAATTTTATGACATACTGAGTATTACAAAGTTGAAATTTTATGACAAACTGAGTATTACAAAGTTGAAATTTTATGACAAACTGAGTATTACAAAGTTGAAATTTTATGAAATACTGAGTATTACAAAGTTGAAATTTTATGACAAACTGAGTATTACAAAGTTGAAATTTTATGACATACTGAGTATTACAAAGTTGAAATGTTATGACAAACTGAGTATTACAAAGTTGAAATTTTATGACATACTGAGTATTACAAAGTTGATATTTTATGAAATACTGAGTATTAGAAAGATCAAAATTTTATGAAATACTGAGTATTACAAAGTTGAAATGTTATGACAAACTGAGTATTACAAAGTTGAAATTTTATGACAAACTGAGTATTACAAAGTTGATATTTTATGAAATACTGAGTATTAGAAAGATCAAAATTTTATGAAATACTGAGTATTACAAAGTTGAAATTTTATGACAAACTGAGTATTACAAAGTTGACATTTTATGAAATACTGAGTATTAGAAAGATCAAAATTTTATGACAAACTGAGTATTACAAAGTTGAAATTTTATGACAAACTGAGTATTACAAAGTTGACATTTTATGAAATACTGAGTATTACAAAGTTGAAATTTTATGACATACTGAGTATTACAAAGTTGATATTTTATGAAATACTGAGTATTAGAAAGATGAAATTTTATGAAATACTGAGTATTACAAAGTTGAAATTTTATGACAAACTGAGTATTACAAAGTTGAAATTTTATGACAAACTGAGTATTACAAAGTTGAAATTTTATGACAAACTGAGTATTACAAAGTTGAAATTTTATGACAAACTGAGTATTACAAAGTTGAAATTTTATGACATACTGAGTAATACAAAGTTGAAATGTTATGACAAACTGAGTATTACAAAGTTGAAATTTTATGACATACTGAGTATTACAAAGTTGATATTTTATGAAATACTGAGTATTAGAAAGATCAAAATTTTATGAAATACTGAGTATTACAAAGTTGAAATTTTATGACAAACTGAGTATTACAAAGTTGACATTTTATGAAATACTGAGTATTAGAAAGATCAAAATTTTATGACAAACTGAGTATTACAAAGTTGAAATTTTATGACAAACTGAGTATTACAAAGTTGAAATTTTATGACATACTGAGTATTAGAAAGATCAAAATTTTATGACAAACTGAATATTACAAAGTTGAAATTTTATGAAATACTGAGTATTAGAAAGATCAAAATTTTATGACAAACTGAGTATTACAAAGTTGAAATTTTATGACAAACTGAGTATTACAAAGTTGAAATTTTATGACAAACTGAGTATTACAAAGTTGAAATTTTATGACATATTGAGTATTAGAAATAGGAAATTTAATGACATACTAAGTATTACAAAGATGAAATTTTATGACAAACTGAGTATTAGAAAGATGAAATTTTATGACAAACTGAGTATTACAAAGTTGAAATTTTATGACACTGAGTATTACAAAGATTAAATTTTATGAAATACTGAGTATTACAAAGATGAAATTTTATGACAAACTGAGTATTACAAAGATGAAATTTTATGAAATACTGAGTATTAGAAAGATGAAATTTTATGACAAACTGAGTATTACAAAGATGAAATTTTATGACAAACTGAGTATTACAAAGATGAAATTTTATGAAATACTGAGTATTAGAAAGATGAAATTTTATGACAAACTGAGTATTACAAAGTTGAAATTTTATGACAAACTGAGTATTACAAAGATGAAATTTTATGACACTGAGTATTACAAAGTTGAAATTTTATGACACTGAGTATTACAAAGATTAAATTTTATGAAATACTGAGTATTACAAAGATGAAATTTTATGACAAACTGAGTATTACAAAGATGAAATTTTATGAAATACTGAGTATTAGAAAGATGAAATTTTATGACAAACTGAGTATTACAAAGATGAAATTTTATGACAAACTGAGTATTACAAAGTTGACATTTTATGAAATACTGAGTATTAGAAAGATCAAAATTTTATGAAATACTGAGTATTACAAAGTTGAAATTTTATGACAAACTGAGTATTACAAAGATGAAATTTTATGACAAACTGAGTATTACAAAGATGAAATTTTATGACAAACTGAGTATTACAAAGATGAAATTTTATGAAATACTGAGTATTAGAAAGATGAAATTTTATGACAAACTGAGTATTACAAAGTTGAAATTTTATGACAAACTGAGTATTACAAAGATGAAATTTTATGACACTGAGTATTACAAAGTTGAAATTTTATGACACTGAGTATTACAAAGATTAAATTTTATGAAATACTGAGTATTACAAAGATGAAATTTTATGACAAACTGAGTATTACAAAGATGAAATTTTATGAAATACTGAGTATTAGAAAGATGAAATTTTATGACAAACTGAGTATTACAAAGATGAAATTTTATGACAAACTGAGTATTACAAAGTTGACATTTTATGAAATACTGAGTATTAGAAAGATCAAAATTTTATGAAATACTGAGTATTACAAAGTTGAAATTTTATGACAAACTGAGTATTACAAAGTTGACATTTTATGAAATACTGAGTATTAGAAAGATCAAAATTTTATGACAAACTGAGTATTAAAAAGTTGAAATTTTATGACAAACTGAGTATTACAAAGATAAAATTTTATGAAATACTGAGTATTAGAAAGTTGAAATTTTATGACAAACTGAGTATTACAAAGTTGAAATTTTATGACAAACTGAGTATTACAAAGTTGAAATTTTATGACATACTGAGTATTACAAAGATTAAATTTTATGAAATACTGAGTATTAGAAAGTTGAAATTTTATGACAAACTGAGTATTAGAAAGATGAAATTTTATGAAATACTGAGTATTACAAAGATTAAATTTTATGAAATACTGAGTATTACAAAGATTAAATTTTATGAAATACTGAGTATTAGAAAGATGAAATTTTATGACAAACTGAGTATTAGAAATTTGAAATTTTATGAAATACTGAATATTACAAAGTTGAAATTTTATGACATACTGAGTATTACAAAGTTGAAATGTTATGACAAACTGAGTATTACAAAGTTGAAATTTTATGACATACTGAGTATTACAAAGATGAAATTTTATGACAAACTGAGTATTACAAAGTTGAAATTTTATGACATACTGAGTATTACAAAGTTGAAATTTTATGACAAACTGAGTATTACAAAGTTGAAATTTTATGACAAACTGAGTATTACAAAGTTGAAATTTTATGAAATACTGAGTATTACAAAGTTGAAATTTTATGACAAACTGAGTATTACAAAGTTGAAATTTTATGACATACTGAGTATTACAAAGTTGAAATGTTATGACAAACTGAGTATTACAAAGTTGAAATTTTATGACATACTGAGTATTACAAAGTTGATATTTTATGAAATACTGAGTATTAGAAAGATCAAAATTTTATGAAATACTGAGTATTACAAAGTTGAAATTTTATGACAAACTGAGTATTACAAAGTTGAAATTTTATGACATACTGAGTATTACAAAGTTGAAATTTTATGACAAACTGAGTATTACAAAGTTGATATTTTATGAAATACTGAGTATTAGAAAGATCAAAATTTTATGAAATACTGAGTATTACAAAGTTGAAATGTTATGACAAACTGAGTATTACAAAGTTGAAATTTTATGACAAACTGAGTATTACAAAGTTGAAATTTTATGACAAACTGAGTATTACAAAGTTGAAATTTTATGACAAACTGAGTATTACAAAGTTGAAATTTTATGACATATTGAGTATTAGAAATAGGAAATTTAATGACATACTAAGTATTACAAAGATGAAATTTTATGACAAACTGAGTATTAGAAAGATGAAATTTTATGACAAACTGAGTATTACAAAGTTGAAATTTTATGACACTGAGTATTACAAAGATTAAATTTTATGAAATACTGAGTATTACAAAGATGAAATTTTATGACAAACTGAGTATTACAAAGATGAAATTTTATGAAATACTGAGTATTAGAAAGATGAAATTTTATGACAAACTGAGTATTACAAAGATGAAATTTTATGACAAACTGAGTATTACAAAGATGAAATTTTATGACAAACTGAGTATTACAAAGATGAAATTTTATGAAATACTGAGTATTAGAAAGATGAAATTTTATGACAAACTGAGTATTACAAAGTTGAAATTTTATGACAAACTGAGTATTACAAAGATGAAATTTTATGACACTGAGTATTACAAAGTTGAAATTTTATGACACTGAGTATTACAAAGATTAAATTTTATGAAATACTGAGTATTACAAAGATGAAATTTTATGAAATACTGAGTATTAGAAAGATGAAATTTTATGACAAACTGAGTATTACAAAGATGAAATTTTATGACAAACTGAGTATTACAAAGATTAAATTTTATGAAATACTGAGTATTACAAAGATGAAATTTTATGACAAACTGAGTATTACAAAGATGAAATTTTATGAAATACTGAGTATTACAAAGATTACATTTTATGAAATACTGAGTATTACAAAGATGAAATTTTATGACAAACTGAGTATTACAAAGATGAAATTTTATGACACTGAGTATTACAAAGATGAAATTTTATGACACTGAGTATTACAAAGATTAAATTTTATGAAATACTGAGTATTACAAAGATGAAATTTTATGACAAACTGAGTATTACAAAGATGAAATTTTATGAAATACTGAGTATTAGAAAGATGAAATTTTATGACAAACTGAGTATTACAAAGATGAAATTTTATGACAAACTGAGTATTACAAAGATTAAATTTTATGAAATACTGAGTATTAGAAAGATGAAATTTTATGACAAACTGAGTATTACAAAGATGAAATTTTATGAAATACTGAGTATTAGAAAGATGAAATTTTATGACAAACTGAGTATTACAAAGATGAAATTTTATGACAAACTGAGTATTACAAAGATGAAATTTTATGACACTGAGTATTACAAAGATGAAATTTTATGACACTGAGTATTACAAAGATGAAATTTTATGACAAACTGAGTATTACAAAGATTAAATTTTATGAAATACTGAGTATTAGAAAGATGAAATTTTATGACAAACTGAGTATTACAAAGATGAAATTTTATGAAATACTGAGTATTACAAAGATGAAATTTTATGACAAACTGAGTATTACAAAGATGAAATTTTATGACAAACTGAGTATTACAAAGATTAAATTTTATGAAATACTGAGTATTAGAAAGATGAAATTTTATGACAAACTGAGTATTACAAAGATGAAATTTTATGAAATACTGAGTATTACAAAGATGAAATTTTATGACAAACTGAGTATTACAAAGATTAAATTTTATGAAATACTGAGTATTAGAAAGATGAAATTTTATGACAAACTGAGTATTACAAAGATGAAATTTTATGAAATACTGAGTATTACAAAGATGAAATTTTATGACAAACTGAGTATTACAAAGATGAAATTTTATGAAATACTGAGTATTACAAAGATGAAATTTTATGACAAACTGAGTATTACAAAGATGAAATTTTATGAAATACTGAGTATTACAAAGATGAAATTTTATGACAAACTGAGTATTACAAAGATGAAATTTTATGACAAACTGAGTATTACAAAGATGAAATTTTATGACAAACTGAGTATTACAAAGATGAAATTTTATGAAATACTGAGTATTAGAAAGATGAAATTTTATGACAAACTGAGTATTACAAAGATGAAATTTTATGACAAACTGAGTATTACAAAGATGAAATTTTATGACAAACTGAGTATTACAAAGATGAAATTTTATGACAAACTGAGTATTACAAAGATGAAATTTTATGACAAACTGAGTATTACAAAGATGAAATTTTATGAAATACTGAGTATTAGAAAGATGAAATTTTATGACAAACTGAGTATTACAAAGATGAAATTTTATGAAATACTGAGTATTAGAAAGATGAAATTTTATGACAAACTGAGTATTACAGAGTTGAAATTTTATGACAAACTGAGTATTAGAAAGATGAAATTTTATGACAAACTGAGTATTACAAAGATGAAATTTTATGAAATACTGAGTATTAGAAAGATGAAATTTTATGACAAACTGAGTATTACAGAGTTGAAATTTTATGACAAACTGAGTATTAGAAAGATGAAATTTTATGACAAACTGAGTATTACAAAGATGAAATTTTATGAAATACTGAGTATTAGAAAGATGAAATTTTATGACAAACTGAGTATTACAAAGTTGAAATTTTATGACAAACTGAGTATTACAGAGTTGAAATTTTATGACAAACTGAGTATTAGAAAGATGAAATTTTATGACAAACTGAGTATTACAAAGATGAAATTTTATGACAAACTGAGTATTACAGAGTTGAAATTTTATGACAAACTGAGTATTACAAAGTTGAAATTTTATGACAAACTGAGTATTACAAAGATGAAATTTTATGACATACTGAGTATTACAAAGTTGAAATTTTATGAAATACTGAGTATTACAAAGTTGAAATTTTATGAAATACTGAGTATTAGAAAGTTGAAATTTTATGACATACTAAGTATTAGAACAATTACATTTTATGACATACTGAGTATTACAAAGTTGAAATTTTATGACAAACTGAGTATTACAAAGTTGAAATTTTATGACAAACTGAGTATTACAAAGTTGAAATTTTATGAAATACTGAGTATTAGAAAGTTGAAATTTTATGAAATACTGAGTATTAGAAAGTTGAAATTTTATGACATACTAAGTATTAGAACAATTACATTTTATGACATACTGAGTATTACAAAGTTGAAATTTTATGACAAACTGAGTATTACAAAGTTGAAATTTTATGACATACTGAGTATTACAAAGTTGAAATGTTATGACAAACTGAGTATTACAAAGTTGAAATTTTATGACATACTGAGTATTACAAAGTTGATATTTTATGAAATACTGAGTATTAGAAAGATGAAATTTTATGACAAACTGAGTATTACAAAGATGACATTTTATGACAAACTGAGTATTACAAAGATGAAATTTTATGACAAACTGAGTATTACAAAGTTGAAATTTTATGACAAACTGAGTATTACAAAGTTGAAATTTTATGACAAACTGAGTATTACAAAGTTGAAATTTTATGACATACTGAGTATTACAAAGTTGAAATGTTATGACAAACTGAGTATTACAAAGTTGAAATTTTATGACATACTGAGTATTACAAAGTTGATATTTTATGAAATACTGAGTATTAGAAAGATCAAAATTTTATGAAATACTGAGTATTACAAAGTTGAAATTTTATGACAAACTGAGTATTACAGAGTTGAAATTTTATGACAAACTGAGTATTAGAAAGATGAAATTTTATGACAAACTGAGTATTACAAAGATGAAATTTTATGAAATACTGAGTATTAGAAAGATGAAATTTTATGACAAACTGAGTATTACAGAGTTGAAATTTTATGACAAACTGAGTATTAGAAAGATGAAATTTTATGACAAACTGAGTATTACAAAGATGAAATTTTATGAAATACTGAGTATTAGAAAGATGAAATTTTATGACAAACTGAGTATTACAAAGTTGAAATTTTATGACAAACTGAGTATTAGAAAGATGAAATTTTATGACAAACTGAGTATTACAAAGATGAAATTTTATGACACTGAGTATTACAAAGATTAAATTTTATGAAATACTGAGTATTACAAAGATGAAATTTTATGACAAACTGAGTATTACAAAGATGAAATTTTATGACAAACTGAGTATTACAAAGATTAAATTTTATGAAATACTGAGTATTACAAAGATGAAATTTTATGACAAACTGAGTATTACAAAGATGAAATTTTATGAAATACTGAGTATTACAAAGATGAAATTTTATGACAAACTGAGTATTACAAAGATGAAATTTTATGACAAACTGAGTATTACAAAGATGAAATTTTATGACAAACTGAGTATTACAAAGATGAAATTTTATGAAATACTGAGTATTAGAAAGATGAAATTTTATGACAAACTGAGTATTACAAAGATGAAATTTTATGACAAACTGAGTATTACAAAGATGAAATTTTATGACAAACTGAGTATTACAAAGATGAAATTTTATGACAAACTGAGTATTACAAAGATGAAATTTTATGACAAACTGAGTATTACAAAGATGAAATTTTATGAAATACTGAGTATTAGAAAGATGAAATTTTATGACAAACTGAGTATTACAGAGTTGAAATTTTATGACAAACTGAGTATTAGAAAGATGAAATTTTATGACAAACTGAGTATTACAAAGATGAAATTTTATGAAATACTGAGTATTAGAAAGATGAAATTTTATGACAAACTGAGTATTACAGAGTTGAAATTTTATGACAAACTGAGTATTAGAAAGATGAAATTTTATGACAAACTGAGTATTACAAAGATGAAATTTTATGAAATACTGAGTATTAGAAAGATGAAATTTTATGACAAACTGAGTATTACAGAGTTGAAATTTTATGACAAACTGAGTATTAGAAAGATGAAATTTTATGACAAACTGAGTATTACAAAGATGAAATTTTATGAAATACTGAGTATTAGAAAGATGAAATTTTATGACAAACTGAGTATTACAAAGTTGAAATTTTATGACAAACTGAGTATTACAGAGTTGAAATTTTATGACAAACTGAGTATTAGAAAGATGAAATTTTATGACAAACTGAGTATTACAAAGATGAAATTTTATGACAAACTGAGTATTACAGAGTTGAAATTTTATGACAAACTGAGTATTACAAAGTTGAAATTTTATGACAAACTGAGTATTACAAAGTTGAAATTTTATGACATACTGAGTATTACAAAGTTGAAATTTTATGACAAACTGAGTATTACAAAGTTGAAATTTTATGACAAACTGAGTATTACAAAGTTGAAATTTTATGACAAACTGAGTATTACAAAGTTGAAATTTTATGACAAACTGAGTATTACAAAGTTGAAATTTTATGACATACTGAGTATTACAAAGTTGAAATTTTATGAAATACTGAGTATTAGAAAGATGAAATTTTATGACAAACTGAGTATTACAAAGATGAAATTTTATGACAAACTGAGTATTACAAAGATTAAATTTTATGAAATACTGAGTATTACAAAGATGAAATTTTATGACAAACTGAGTATTACAAAGATGAAATTTTATGACAAACTGAGTATTACAAAGATTAAATTTTATGAAATACTGAGTATTACAAAGATGAAATTTTATGACAAACTGAGTATTACAAAGATGAAATTTTATGACACTGAGTATTACAAAGATGAAATTTTATGACACTGAGTATTACAAAGATGAAATTTTATGAAATACTGAGTATTACAAAGATGAAATTTTATGACAAACTGAGTATTACAAAGATTAAATTTTATGACAAACTGAGTATTACAAAGATGAAATTTTATGACAAACTGAGTATTACAAAGATGAAATTTTATGAAATACTGAGTATTAGAAAGATGAAATTTTATGACAAACTGAGTATTACAGAGTTGAAATTTTATGACAAACTGAGTATTAGAAAGATGAAATTTTATGACAAACTGAGTATTACAAAGATGAAATTTTATGAAATACTGAGTATTAGAAAGATGAAATTTTATGACAAACTGAGTATTACAGAGTTGAAATTTTATGACAAACTGAGTATTAGAAAGATGAAATTTTATGACAAACTGAGTATTACAAAGATGAAATTTTATGAAATACTGAGTATTAGAAAGATGAAATTTTATGACAAACTGAGTATTACAGAGTTGAAATTTTATGACAAACTGAGTATTAGAAAGATGAAATTTTATGACAAACTGAGTATTACAAAGATGAAATTTTATGAAATACTGAGTATTAGAAAGATGAAATTTTATGACAAACTGAGTATTACAAAGTTGAAATTTTATGACAAACTGAGTATTACAGAGTTGAAATTTTATGACAAACTGAGTATTAGAAAGATGAAATTTTATGACAAACTGAGTATTACAAAGATGAAATTTTATGACAAACTGAGTATTACAGAGTTGAAATTTTATGACAAACTGAGTATTACAAAGTTGAAATTTTATGACAAACTGAGTATTACAAAGATGAAATTTTATGACATACTGAGTATTACAAAGTTGAAATTTTATGAAATACTGAGTATTAGAAAGATGAAATTTTATGACAAACTGAGTATTACAAAGATGAAATTTTATGACAAACTGAGTATTACAAAGATTAAATTTTATGAAATACTGAGTATTACAAAGATGAAATTTTATGACAAACTGAGTATTACAAAGATGAAATTTTATGACAAACTGAGTATTACAAAGATTAAATTTTATGAAATACTGAGTATTACAAAGATGAAATTTTATGACAAACTGAGTATTACAAAGATGAAATTTTATGACACTGAGTATTACAAAGATGAAATTTTATGACAAACTGAGTATTACAAAGATGAAATTTTATGACACTGAGTATTACAAAGATGAAATTTTATGACACTGAGTATTACAAAGATGAAATTTTATGAAATACTGAGTATTACAAAGATTAAATTTTATGACAAACTGAGTATTACAAAGATGAAATTTTATGAAATACTGAGTATTAGAAAGATGAAATTTTATGACAAACTGAGTATTACAAAGATGAAATTTTATGACAAACTGAGTATTACAAAGATTAAATTTTATGAAATACTGAGTATTAGAAAGATGAAATTTTATGAAATACTGAGTATTACAAAGATGAAATTTTATGAAATACTGAGTATTAGAAAGATGAAATTTTATGAAATACTGAGTATTACAAAGATGAAATTTTATGACAAACTGAGTATTAGAAAGATGAAATTTTATGACAAACTGAGTATTACAAAGATGAAATTTTATGACAAACTGAGTATTACAAAGATGAAATTTTATGACACTGAGTATTACAAAGATGAAATTTTATGACACTGAGTATTACAAAGATGAAATTTTATGACAAACTGAGTATTACAAAGATTAAATTTTATGAAATACTGAGTATTAGAAAGATGAAATTTTATGACAAACTGAGTATTACAAAGATGAAATTTTATGAAATACTGAGTATTACAAAGATGAAATTTTATGACAAACTGAGTATTACAAAGATGAAATTTTATGACAAACTGAGTATTACAAAGATGAAATTTTATGACACTGAGTATTACAAAGATTAAATTTTATGAAATACTGAGTATTACAAAGATGAAATTTTATGACAAACTGAGTATTACAAAGATGAAATTTTATGAAATACTGAGTATTAGAAAGATGAAATTTTATGACAAACTGAGTATTACAAAGTTGAAATTTTATGACACTGAGTATTACAAAGATTAAATTTTATGAAATACTGAGTATTACAAAGATGAAATTTTATGACAAACTGAGTATTACAAAGATGAAATTTTATGAAATACTGAGTATTAGAAAGATGAAATTTTATGAAATACTGAGTATTACAAAGATGAAATTTTATGACAAACTGAGTATTACAAAGATTAAATTTTATGAAATACTGAGTATTAGAAAGATGAAATTTTATGAAATACTGAGTATTAGAAAGATGAAATTTTATGACAAACTGAGTATTACAAAGATTAAATTTTATGAAATACTGAGTATTACAAAGATTAAATTTTATGACAAACTGAGTATTACAAAGATGAAATTTTATGAAATACTGAGTATTAGAAAGATGAAATTTTATGAAATACTGAGTATTACAAAGATGAAATTTTATGACAAACTGAGTATTACAAAGATTAAATTTTATGAAATACTGAGTATTAGAAAGATGAAATTTTATGAAATACTGAGTATTAGAAAGATGAAATTTTATGACAAACTGAGTATTACAAAGATGAAATTTTATGAAATACTGAGTATTAGAAAGATGAAATTTTATGAAATACTGAGTATTACAAAGATGAAATTTTATGACAAACTGAGTATTACAAAGATTAAATTTTATGAAATACTGAGTATTAGAAAGATGAAATTTTATGAAATACTGAGTATTAGAAAGATGAAATTTTATGACAAACTGAGTATTACAAAGATGAAATTTTATGACAAACTGAGTATTACAAAGATGAAATTTTATGACACTGAGTATTACAAAGATGAAATTTTATGACACTGAGTATTACAAAGATGAAATTTTATGACAAACTGAGTATTACAAAGATTAAATTTTATGAAATACTGAGTATTAGAAAGATGAAATTTTATGACAAACTGAGTATTACAAAGATGAAATTTTATGAAATACTGAGTATTACAAAGATGAAATTTTATGACAAACTGAGTATTACAAAGATGAAATTTTATGACAAACTGAGTATTACAAAGATGAAATTTTATGACACTGAGTATTACAAAGATTAAATTTTATGAAATACTGAGTATTACAAAGATGAAATTTTATGACAAACTGAGTATTACAAAGATGAAATTTTATGAAATACTGAGTATTAGAAAGATGAAATTTTATGACAAACTGAGTATTACAAAGTTGAAATTTTATGACACTGAGTATTACAAAGATTAAATTTTATGAAATACTGAGTATTACAAAGATGAAATTTTATGACAAACTGAGTATTACAAAGATGAAATTTTATGACAAACTGAGTATTACAAAGATTAAATTTTATGAAATACTGAGTATTACAAAGATGAAATTTTATGACAAACTGAGTATTACAAAGATGAAATTTTATGAAATACTGAGTATTACAAAGATGAAATTTTATGACAAACTGAGTATTACAAAGATGAAATTTTATGACAAACTGAGTATTACAAAGATGAAATTTTATGACAAACTGAGTATTACAAAGATGAAATTTTATGAAATACTGAGTATTAGAAAGATGAAATTTTATGACAAACTGAGTATTACAAAGATGAAATTTTATGACAAACTGAGTATTACAAAGATGAAATTTTATGACAAACTGAGTATTACAAAGATGAAATTTTATGACAAACTGAGTATTACAAAGATGAAATTTTATGAAATACTGAGTATTAGAAAGATGAAATTTTATGACAAACTGAGTATTACAAAGATGAAATTTTATGAAATACTGAGTATTAGAAAGATGAAATTTTATGACAAACTGAGTATTACAGAGTTGAAATTTTATGACAAACTGAGTATTAGAAAGATGAAATTTTATGACAAACTGAGTATTACAAAGATGAAATTTTATGAAATACTGAGTATTAGAAAGATGAAATTTTATGACAAACTGAGTATTACAGAGTTGAAATTTTATGACAAACTGAGTATTAGAAAGATGAAATTTTATGACAAACTGAGTATTACAAAGATGAAATTTTATGAAATACTGAGTATTAGAAAGATGAAATTTTATGACAAACTGAGTATTACAAAGTTGAAATTTTATGACAAACTGAGTATTACAGAGTTGAAATTTTATGACAAACTGAGTATTAGAAAGATGAAATTTTATGACAAACTGAGTATTACAAAGATGAAATTTTATGACAAACTGAGTATTACAGAGTTGAAATTTTATGACAAACTGAGTATTACAAAGTTGAAATTTTATGACAAACTGAGTATTACAAAGATGAAATTTTATGACATACTGAGTATTACAAAGTTGAAATTTTATGAAATACTGAGTATTACAAAGTTGAAATTTTATGAAATACTGAGTATTAGAAAGTTGAAATTTTATGACATACTAAGTATTAGAACAATTACATTTTATGACATACTGAGTATTACAAAGTTGAAATTTTATGACAAACTGAGTATTACAAAGTTGAAATTTTATGACAAACTGAGTATTACAAAGTTGAAATTTTATGAAATACTGAGTATTACAAAGTTGAAATTTTATGAAATACTGAGTATTAGAAAGTTGAAATTTTATGACATACTAAGTATTAGAACAATTACATTTTATGACATACTGAGTATTACAAAGTTGAAATTTTATGACAAACTGAGTATTACAAAGTTGAAATTTTATGACATACTGAGTATTACAAAGTTGAAATGTTATGACAAACTGAGTATTACAAAGTTGAAATTTTATGACATACTGAGTATTACAAAGTTGATATTTTATGAAATACTGAGTATTAGAAAGATCAAAATTTTATGAAATACTGAGTATTACAAAGTTGAAATTTTATGACAAACTGAGTATTACAAAGATGAAATTTTATGACAAACTGAGTATTACAAAGTTGAAATTTTATGACAAACTGAGTATTACAAAGTTGAAATTTTATGACATACTGAGTATTACAAAGTTGAAATGTTATGACAAACTGAGTATTACAAAGTTGAAATTTTATGACATACTGAGTATTACAAAGTTGATATTTTATGAAATACTGAGTATTAGAAAGATCAAAATTTTATGAAATACTGAGTATTACAAAGTTGAAATTTTATGACAAACTGAGTATTACAGAGTTGAAATTTTATGACAAACTGAGTATTAGAAAGATGAAATTTTATGACAAACTGAGTATTACAAAGATGAAATTTTATGAAATACTGAGTATTAGAAAGATGAAATTTTATGACAAACTGAGTATTACAGAGTTGAAATTTTATGACAAACTGAGTATTAGAAAGATGAAATTTTATGACAAACTGAGTATTACAAAGATGAAATTTTATGAAATACTGAGTATTAGAAAGATGAAATTTTATGACAAACTGAGTATTACAAAGTTGAAATTTTATGACAAACTGAGTATTACAGAGTTGAAATTTTATGACAAACTGAGTATTAGAAAGATGAAATTTTATGACAAACTGAGTATTACAAAGATGAAATTTTATGACACTGAGTATTACAAAGATTAAATTTTATGAAATACTGAGTATTACAAAGATGAAATTTTATGACAAACTGAGTATTACAAAGATGAAATTTTATGACAAACTGAGTATTACAAAGATTAAATTTTATGAAATACTGAGTATTACAAAGATGAAATTTTATGACAAACTGAGTATTACAAAGATGAAATTTTATGAAATACTGAGTATTACAAAGATGAAATTTTATGACAAACTGAGTATTACAAAGATGAAATTTTATGACAAACTGAGTATTACAAAGATGAAATTTTATGACAAACTGAGTATTACAAAGATGAAATTTTATGAAATACTGAGTATTAGAAAGATGAAATTTTATGACAAACTGAGTATTACAAAGATGAAATTTTATGACAAACTGAGTATTACAAAGATGAAATTTTATGACAAACTGAGTATTACAAAGATGAAATTTTATGACAAACTGAGTATTACAAAGATGAAATTTTATGACAAACTGAGTATTACAAAGATGAAATTTTATGAAATACTGAGTATTAGAAAGATGAAATTTTATGACAAACTGAGTATTACAAAGATGAAATTTTATGAAATACTGAGTATTAGAAAGATGAAATTTTATGACAAACTGAGTATTACAAAGATGAAATTTTATGAAATACTGAGTATTAGAAAGATGAAATTTTATGACAAACTGAGTATTACAAAGATGAAATTTTATGAAATACTGAGTATTAGAAAGATGAAATTTTATGACAAACTGAGTATTACAGAGTTGAAATTTTATGACAAACTGAGTATTAGAAAGATGAAATTTTATGACAAACTGAGTATTACAAAGATGAAATTTTATGAAATACTGAGTATTAGAAAGATGAAATTTTATGACAAACTGAGTATTACAAAGATGAAATTTTATGACAAACTGAGTATTACAAAGATGAAATTTTATGACAAACTGAGTATTACAAAGATGAAATTTTATGAAATACTGAGTATTAGAAAGATGAAATTTTATGACAAACTGAGTATTACAAAGATGAAATTTTATGACAAACTGAGTATTACAAAGATGAAATTTTATGACAAACTGAGTATTACAAAGATGAAATTTTATGACAAACTGAGTATTACAAAGATGAAATTTTATGACAAACTGAGTATTACAAAGATGAAATTTTATGAAATACTGAGTATTAGAAAGATGAAATTTTATGACAAACTGAGTATTACAGAGTTGAAATTTTATGACAAACTGAGTATTAGAAAGATGAAATTTTATGACAAACTGAGTATTACAAAGATGAAATTTTATGAAATACTGAGTATTAGAAAGATGAAATTTTATGACAAACTGAGTATTACAAAGATGAAATTTTATGACAAACTGAGTATTACAAAGATGAAATTTTATGACAAACTGAGTATTACAAAGATGAAATTTTATGACAAACTGAGTATTACAAAGATGAAATTTTATGACAAACTGAGTATTACAAAGATGAAATTTTATGAAATACTGAGTATTAGAAAGATGAAATTTTATGACAAACTGAGTATTACAGAGTTGAAATTTTATGACAAACTGAGTATTAGAAAGATGAAATTTTATGACAAACTGAGTATTACAAAGATGAAATTTTATGAAATACTGAGTATTAGAAAGATGAAATTTTATGACAAACTGAGTATTACAAAGATGAAATTTTATGAAATACTGAGTATTAGAAAGATGAAATTTTATGACAAACTGAGTATTACAGAGTTGAAATTTTATGACAAACTGAGTATTAGAAAGATGAAATTTTATGACAAACTGAGTATTACAAAGATGAAATTTTATGAAATACTGAGTATTAGAAAGATGAAATTTTATGACAAACTGAGTATTACAAAGATGAAATTTTATGACACTGAGTATTACAAAGATTAAATTTTATGAAATACTGAGTATTACAAAGATGAAATTTTATGACAAACTGAGTATTACAAAGATTAAATTTTATGAAATACTGAGTATTACAAAGATGAAATTTTATGACAAACTGAGTATTACAAAGATGAAATTTTATGACAAACTGAGTATTACAAAGATTAAATTTTATGAAATACTGAGTATTAGAAAGATGAAATTTTATGACAAACTGAGTATTACAAAGATGAAATTTTATGAAATACTGAGTATTAGAAAGATGAAATTTTATGACAAACTGAGTATTACAAAGATGAAATTTTATGACAAACTGAGTATTACAAAGATGAAATTTTATGACACTGAGTATTACAAAGATGAAATTTTATGACACTGAGTATTACAAAGATGAAATTTTATGACAAACTGAGTATTACAAAGATTAAATTTTATGAAATACTGAGTATTAGAAAGATGAAATTTTATGACAAACTGAGTATTACAAAGATGAAATTTTATGAAATACTGAGTATTACAAAGATGAAATTTTATGACAAACTGAGTATTACAAAGATGAAATTTTATGACACTGAGTATTACAAAGATGAAATTTTATGACACTGAGTATTACAAAGATTAAATTTTATGAAATACTGAGTATTACAAAGATGAAATTTTATGACAAACTGAGTATTACAAAGATGAAATTTTATGAAATACTGAGTATTAGAAAGATGAAATTTTATGACAAACTGAGTATTACAAAGTTGAAATTTTATGACACTGAGTATTACAAAGATTAAATTTTATGAAATACTGAGTATTACAAAGATGAAATTTTATGACAAACTGAGTATTACAAAGATGAAATTTTATGACAAACTGAGTATTACAAAGATTAAATTTTATGAAATACTGAGTATTACAAAGATGAAATTTTATGACAAACTGAGTATTACAAAGATGAAATTTTATGAAATACTGAGTATTACAAAGATGAAATTTTATGACAAACTGAGTATTACAAAGATGAAATTTTATGACAAACTGAGTATTACAAAGATGAAATTTTATGAAATACTGAGTATTAGAAAGATGAAATTTTATGACAAACTGAGTATTACAAAGATGAAATTTTATGACAAACTGAGTATTACAAAGATGAAATTTTATGACAAACTGAGTATTAGAAAGATGAAATTTTATGACAAACTGAGTATTACAAAGATGAAATTTTATGAAATACTGAGTATTAGAAAGATGAAATTTTATGACAAACTGAGTATTACAAAGATTAAATTTTATGAAATACTGAGTATTAGAAAGATGAAATTTTATGACAAACTGAGTATTACAAAGATGAAATTTTATGACAAACTGAGTATTACAAAGATGAAATTTTATGACACTGAGTATTACAAAGATGAAATTTTATGACAAACTGAGTATTACAAAGATTAAATTTTATGAAATACTGAGTATTAGAAAGATGAAATTTTATGACAAACTGAGTATTACAAAGATGAAATTTTATGAAATACTGAGTATTACAAAGATGAAATTTTATGACAAACTGAGTATTACAAAGATGAAATTTTATGACACTGAGTATTACAAAGATGAAATTTTATGACACTGAGTATTACAAAGATTAAATTTTATGAAATACTGAGTATTACAAAGATGAAATTTTATGACAAACTGAGTATTACAAAGATGAAATTTTATGAAATACTGAGTATTAGAAAGATGAAATTTTATGACAAACTGAGTATTACAAAGTTGAAATTTTATGACACTGAGTATTACAAAGATTAAATTTTATGAAATACTGAGTATTACAAAGATGAAATTTTATGACAAACTGAGTATTACAAAGATGAAATTTTATGACAAACTGAGTATTACAAAGATTAAATTTTATGAAATACTGAGTATTACAAAGATGAAATTTTATGAAATACTGAGTATTACAAAGATGAAATTTTATGACAAACTGAGTATTACAAAGATGAAATTTTATGACAAACTGAGTATTACAAAGATGAAATTTTATGAAATACTGAGTATTAGAAAGATGAAATTTTATGACAAACTGAGTATTACAAAGATGAAATTTTATGACAAACTGAGTATTACAAAGATGAAATTTTATGACAAACTGAGTATTAGAAAGATGAAATTTTATGACAAACTGAGTATTACAAAGATGAAATTTTATGAAATACTGAGTATTAGAAAGATGAAATTTTATGACAAACTGAGTATTACAAAGATTAAATTTTATGAAATACTGAGTATTAGAAAGATGAAATTTTATGACAAACTGAGTATTACAAAGATGAAATTTTATGACAAACTGAGTATTACAAAGATGAAATTTTATGACACTGAGTATTACAAAGATGAAATTTTATGACAAACTGAGTATTACAAAGATTAAATTTTATGAAATACTGAGTATTAGAAAGATGAAATTTTATGACAAACTGAGTATTACAAAGATGAAATTTTATGAAATACTGAGTATTACAAAGATGAAATTTTATGACAAACTGAGTATTACAAAGATGAAATTTTATGACACTGAGTATTACAAAGATGAAATTTTATGACACTGAGTATTACAAAGATTAAATTTTATGAAATACTGAGTATTACAAAGATGAAATTTTATGACAAACTGAGTATTACAAAGATGAAATTTTATGAAATACTGAGTATTAGAAAGATGAAATTTTATGACAAACTGAGTATTACAAAGTTGAAATTTTATGACACTGAGTATTACAAAGATTAAATTTTATGAAATACTGAGTATTACAAAGATGAAATTTTATGACAAACTGAGTATTACAAAGATGAAATTTTATGACAAACTGAGTATTACAAAGATTAAATTTTATGAAATACTGAGTATTACAAAGATGAAATTTTATGACAAACTGAGTATTACAAAGATGAAATTTTATGAAATACTGAGTATTACAAAGATGAAATTTTATGACAAACTGAGTATTACAAAGATGAAATTTTATGACAAACTGAGTATTACAAAGATGAAATTTTATGAAATACTGAGTATTAGAAAGATGAAATTTTATGACAAACTGAGTATTACAAAGATGAAATTTTATGACAAACTGAGTATTACAAAGATGAAATTTTATGACAAACTGAGTATTACAAAGATGAAATTTTATGACAAACTGAGTATTACAAAGATGAAATTTTATGACAAACTGAGTATTACAAAGATGAAATTTTATGAAATACTGAGTATTAGAAAGATGAAATTTTATGACAAACTGAGTATTACAAAGATGAAATTTTATGAAATACTGAGTATTAGAAAGATGAAATTTTATGACAAACTGAGTATTACAGAGTTGAAATTTTATGACAAACTGAGTATTAGAAAGATGAAATTTTATGACAAACTGAGTATTACAGAGTTGAAATTTTATGACATACTGAGTATTAGAAAGATGAAATTTTATGACAAACTGAGTATTACAAAGTTGAAATTTTATGACAAACTGAGTATTACAGAGTTGAAATTTTATGACAAACTGAGTATTAGAAAGATGAAATTTTATGACAAACTGAGTATTACAAAGATGAAATTTTATGACAAACTGAGTATTACAGAGTTGAAATTTTATGACAAACTGAGTATTACAAAGTTGAAATTTTATGACAAACTGAGTATTACAAAGATGAAATTTTATGACATACTGAGTATTACAAAGTTGAAATTTTATGAAATACTGAGTATTACAAAGTTGAAATTTTATGAAATACTGAGTATTAGAAAGTTGAAATTTTATGACATACTAAGTATTAGAACAATTACATTTTATGACATACTGAGTATTACAAAGTTGAAATTTTATGACAAACTGAGTATTACAAAGTTGAAATTTTATGACAAACTGAGTATTACAAAGTTGAAATTTTATGAAATACTGAGTATTACAAAGTTGAAATTTTATGAAATACTGAGTATTAGAAAGTTGAAATTTTATGACATACTAAGTATTAGAACAATTACATTTTATGACATACTGAGTATTACAAAGTTGAAATTTTATGACAAACTGAGTATTACAAAGTTGAAATGTTATGACATACTGAGTATTACAAAGTTGAAATGTTATGACAAACTGAGTATTACAAAGTTGAAATTTTATGACATACTGAGTATTACAAAGTTGATATTTTATGAAATACTGAGTATTAGAAAGATCAAAATTTTATGAAATACTGAGTATTACAAAGTTGAAATTTTATGACAAACTGAGTATTACAAAGATGAAATTTTATGACAAACTGAGTATTACAAAGTTGAAATTTTATGACAAACTGAGTATTACAAAGTTGAAATTTTATGACATACTGAGTATTACAAAGTTGAAATGTTATGACAAACTGAGTATTACAAAGTTGAAATTTTATGACATACTGAGTATTACAAAGTTGATATTTTATGAAATACTGAGTATTAGAAAGATCAAAATTTTATGAAATACTGAGTATTACAAAGTTGAAATTTTATGACAAACTGAGTATTACAGAGTTGAAATTTTATGACAAACTGAGTATTAGAAAGATGAAATTTTATGACAAACTGAGTATTACAAAGATGAAATTTTATGAAATACTGAGTATTAGAAAGATGAAATTTTATGACAAACTGAGTATTACAGAGTTGAAATTTTATGACAAACTGAGTATTAGAAAGATGAAATTTTATGACAAACTGAGTATTACAAAGATGAAATTTTATGAAATACTGAGTATTAGAAAGATGAAATTTTATGACAAACTGAGTATTACAAAGTTGAAATTTTATGACAAACTGAGTATTACAGAGTTGAAATTTTATGACAAACTGAGTATTAGAAAGATGAAATTTTATGACAAACTGAGTATTACAAAGATGAAATTTTATGACACTGAGTATTACAAAGATTAAATTTTATGAAATACTGAGTATTACAAAGATGAAATTTTATGACAAACTGAGTATTACAAAGATGAAATTTTATGACAAACTGAGTATTACAAAGATTAAATTTTATGAAATACTGAGTATTACAAAGATGAAATTTTATGACAAACTGAGTATTACAAAGATGAAATTTTATGAAATACTGAGTATTACAAAGATGAAATTTTATGACACTGAGTATTACAAAGATGAAATTTTATGACAAACTGAGTATTACAAAGATGAAATTTTATGACAAACTGAGTATTAGAAAGATGAAATTTTATGACAAACTGAGTATTACAAAGATGAAATTTTATGACAAACTGAGTATTAGAAAGATGAAATTTTATGACAAACTGAGTATTACAAAGATGAAATTTTATGACAAACTGAGTATTACAAAGATGAAATTTTATGACAAACTGAGTATTACAAAGATGAAATTTTATGACAAACTGAGTATTACAAAGATGAAATTTTATGACAAACTGAGTATTACAAAGATGAAATTTTATGAAATACTGAGTATTAGAAAGATGAAATTTTATGACAAACTGAGTATTACAAAGATGAAATTTTATGAAATACTGAGTATTAGAAAGATGAAATTTTATGACAAACTGAGTATTACAGAGTTGAAATTTTATGACAAACTGAGTATTAGAAAGATGAAATTTTATGACAAACTGAGTATTACAAAAATGAAATTTTATGAAATACTGAGTATTAGAAAGATGAAATTTTATGACAAACTGAGTATTACAGAGTTGAAATTTTATGACAAACTGAGTATTAGAAAGATGAAATTTTATGACAAACTGAGTATTACAAAGATGAAATTTTATGAAATACTGAGTATTAGAAAGATGAAATTTTATGACAAACTGAGTATTACAAAGTTGAAATTTTATGACAAACTGAGTATTACAGAGTTGAAATTTTATGACAAACTGAGTATTAGAAAGATGAAATTTTATGACAAACTGAGTATTACAGAGTTGAAATTTTATGACAAACTGAGTATTACAGAGTTGAAATTTTATGACAAACTGAGTATTACAAAGATGAAATTTTATGACATACTGAGTATTACAAAGTTGAAATTTTATGAAATACTGAGTATTACAAAGTTGAAATTTTATGAAATACTGAGTATTAGAAAGTTGAAATTTTATGACAAACTGAGTATTACAGAGTTGAAATTTTATGACAAACTGAGTATTAGAAAGATGAAATTTTATGACAAACTGAGTATTACAAAGTTGAAATTTTATGACAAACTGAGTATTACAGAGTTGAAATTTTATGACAAACTGAGTATTACAAAGATGAAATTTTATGACATACTGAGTATTACAAAGTTGAAATTTTATGAAATACTGAGTATTACAAAGTTGAAATTTTATGAAATACTGAGTATTAGAAAGTTGAAATTTTATGACATACTAAGTATTAGAACAATTACATTTTATGACATACTGAGTATTACAAAGTTGAAATTTTATGACAAACTGAGTATTACAAAGTTGAAATTTTATGACAAACTGAGTATTACAAAGTTGAAATTTTATGAAATACTGAGTATTACAAAGTTGAAATTTTATGAAATACTGAGTATTAGAAAGTTGAAATTTTATGACATACTAAGTATTAGAACAATTACATTTTATGACATACTGAGTATTACAAAGTTGAAATTTTATGACAAACTGAGTATTACAAAGTTGAAATTTTATGACATACTGAGTATTACAAAGTTGAAATGTTATGACAAACTGAGTATTACAAAGTTGAAATTTTATGACATACTGAGTATTACAAAGTTGATATTTTATGAAATACTGAGTATTACAAAGATGAAATTTTATGACAAACTGAGTATTACAAAGATGAAATTTTATGACAAACTGAGTATTACAAAGATGAAATTTTATGACAAACTGAGTATTACAAAGTTGAAATTTTATGACAAACTGAGTATTACAAAGTTGAAATTTTATGACATACTGAGTATTACAAAGTTGAAATGTTATGACAAACTGAGTATTACAAAGTTGAAATTTTATGACATACTGAGTATTACAAAGTTGAAATTTTATGACAAACTGAGTATTACAAAGATGAAATTTTATGACAAACTGAGTATTACAAAGATGAAATTTTATGACAAACTGAGTATTACAAAGTTGAAATTTTATGACAAACTGAGTATTACAAAGTTGAAATTTTATGACATACTGAGTATTACAAAGTTGAAATGTTATGACAAACTGAGTATTACAAAGTTGAAATTTTATGACATACTGAGTATTACAAAGTTGATATTTTATGAAATACTGAGTATTACAAAGTTGAAATTTTATGACAAACTGAGTATTACAAAGATGAAATTTTAT
Organism: Rhinogobio ventralis; assembly: GCA_039654625.1. Lineage (NCBI taxonomy): Eukaryota > Metazoa > Chordata > Actinopteri > Cypriniformes > Gobionidae > Rhinogobio > Rhinogobio ventralis. The sequence continues at coordinate 38,504,812 of CM077211.1, forward strand.
GACAAACTGAGTATTACAAAGTTGAAATTTTATGACAAACTGAGTATTACAAAGTTGAAATTTTATGACATACTGAGTATTACAAAGTTGAAATGTTATGACAAACTGAGTATTACAAAGTTGAAATTTTATGACATACTGAGTATTACAAAGTTGATATTTTATGAAATACTGAGTATTAGAAAGATCAAAATTTTATGAAATACTGAGTATTACAAAGTTGAAATTTTATGACAAACTGAGTATTACAGAGTTGAAATTTTATGACAAACTGAGTATTAGAAAGATGAAATTTTATGACAAACTGAGTATTACAAAGATGAAATTTTATGAAATACTGAGTATTAGAAAGATGAAATTTTATGACAAACTGAGTATTACAGAGTTGAAATTTTATGACAAACTGAGTATTAGAAAGATGAAATTTTATGACAAACTGAGTATTACAAAGATGAAATTTTATGAAATACTGAGTATTAGAAAGATGAAATTTTATGACAAACTGAGTATTACAAAGTTGAAATTTTATGACAAACTGAGTATTACAGAGTTGAAATTTTATGACAAACTGAGTATTAGAAAGATGAAATTTTATGACAAACTGAGTATTACAAAGATGAAATTTTATGACAAACTGAGTATTACAGAGTTGAAATTTTATGACAAACTGAGTATTACAAAGTTGAAATTTTATGACAAACTGAGTATTACAAAGTTGAAATTTTATGACATACTGAGTATTACAAAGATGAAATTTTATGACATACTGAGTATTACAAAGTTGAAATTTTATGAAATACTGAGTATTACAAAGTTGAAATTTTATGAAATACTGAGTATTAGAAAGTTGAAATTTTATGACATACTAAGTATTAGAACAATTACATTTTATGACATACTGAGTATTACAAAGTTGAAATTTTATGACAAACTGAGTATTACAAAGTTGAAATTTTATGACAAACTGAGTATTACAAAGTTGAAATTTTATGAAATACTGAGTATTACAAAGTTGAAATTTTATGAAATACTGAGTATTAGAAAGTTGAAATTTTATGACATACTAAGTATTAGAACAATTACATTTTATGACATACTGAGTATTACAAAGTTGAAATTTTATGACAAACTGAGTATTACAAAGTTGAAATTTTATGACATACTGAGTATTACAAAGTTGAAATGTTATGACAAACTGAGTATTACAAAGTTGAAATTTTATGACATACTGAGTATTACAAAGTTGATATTTTATGAAATACTGAGTATTAGAAAGATCAAAATTTTATGAAATACTGAGTATTACAAAGTTGAAATTTTATGACAAACTGAGTATTACAAAGATGAAATTTTATGAAATACTGAGTATTAGAAAGATGAAATTTTATGACAAACTGAGTATTACAAAGATGAAATTTTATGAAATACTGAGTATTAGAAAGATGAAATTTTATGACAAACTGAGTATTACAGAGTTGAAATTTTATGACAAACTGAGTATTAGAAAGATGAAATTTTATGACAAACTGAGTATTACAAAGATGAAATTTTATGAAATACTGAGTATTAGAAAGATGAAATTTTATGACAAACTGAGTATTACAGAGTTGAAATTTTATGACAAACTGAGTATTAGAAAGATGAAATTTTATGACAAACTGAGTATTACAAAGATGAAATTTTATGAAATACTGAGTATTAGAAAGATGAAATTTTATGACAAACTGAGTATTACAAAGTTGAAATTTTATGACAAACTGAGTATTACAGAGTTGAAATTTTATGACAAACTGAGTATTAGAAAGATGAAATTTTATGACAAACTGAGTATTACAAAGATGAAATTTTATGACAAACTGAGTATTACAGAGTTGAAATTTTATGACAAACTGAGTATTACAAAGTTGAAATTTTATGACAAACTGAGTATTACAAAGATGAAATTTTATGACATACTGAGTATTACAAAGTTGAAATTTTATGAAATACTGAGTATTACAAAGTTGAAATTTTATGAAATACTGAGTATTAGAAAGTTGAAATTTTATGACATACTAAGTATTAGAACAATTACATTTTATGACATACTGAGTATTACAAAGTTGAAATTTTATGACAAACTGAGTATTACAAAGTTGAAATTTTATGACAAACTGAGTATTACAAAGTTGAAATTTTATGAAATACTGAGTATTACAAAGTTGAAATTTTATGAAATACTGAGTATTAGAAAGTTGAAATTTTATGACATACTAAGTATTAGAACAATTACATTTTATGACATACTGAGTATTACAAAGTTGAAATTTTATGACAAACTGAGTATTACAAAGTTGAAATGTTATGACATACTGAGTATTACAAAGTTGAAATGTTATGACAAACTGAGTATTACAAAGTTGAAATTTTATGACATACTGAGTATTACAAAGTTGATATTTTATGAAATACTGAGTATTAGAAAGATCAAAATTTTATGAAATACTGAGTATTACAAAGTTGAAATTTTATGACAAACTGAGTATTACAAAGATGAAATTTTATGACAAACTGAGTATTACAAAGTTGAAATTTTATGACAAACTGAGTATTACAAAGTTGAAATTTTATGACATACTGAGTATTACAAAGTTGAAATGTTATGACAAACTGAGTATTACAAAGTTGAAATTTTATGACATACTGAGTATTACAAAGTTGATATTTTATGAAATACTGAGTATTAGAAAGATCAAAATTTTATGAAATACTGAGTATTACAAAGTTGAAATTTTATGACAAACTGAGTATTACAGAGTTGAAATTTTATGACAAACTGAGTATTAGAAAGATGAAATTTTATGACAAACTGAGTATTACAAAGATGAAATTTTATGAAATACTGAGTATTAGAAAGATGAAATTTTATGACAAACTGAGTATTACAGAGTTGAAATTTTATGACAAACTGAGTATTAGAAAGATGAAATTTTATGACAAACTGAGTATTACAAAGATGAAATTTTATGAAATACTGAGTATTAGAAAGATGAAATTTTATGACAAACTGAGTATTACAAAGTTGAAATTTTATGACAAACTGAGTATTACAGAGTTGAAATTTTATGACAAACTGAGTATTAGAAAGATGAAATTTTATGACAAACTGAGTATTACAAAGATGAAATTTTATGACACTGAGTATTACAAAGATTAAATTTTATGAAATACTGAGTATTACAAAGATGAAATTTTATGACAAACTGAGTATTACAAAGATGAAATTTTATGACAAACTGAGTATTACAAAGATTAAATTTTATGAAATACTGAGTATTACAAAGATGAAATTTTATGACAAACTGAGTATTACAAAGATGAAATTTTATGAAATACTGAGTATTACAAAGATGAAATTTTATGACAAACTGAGTATTACAAAGATGAAATTTTATGACAAACTGAGTATTACAAAGATGAAATTTTATGACAAACTGAGTATTAGAAAGATGAAATTTTATGACAAACTGAGTATTACAAAGATGAAATTTTATGACAAACTGAGTATTACAAAGATGAAATTTTATGACAAACTGAGTATTACAAAGATGAAATTTTATGACAAACTGAGTATTACAAAGATGAAATTTTATGACAAACTGAGTATTACAAAGATGAAATTTTATGAAATACTGAGTATTAGAAAGATGAAATTTTATGACAAACTGAGTATTACAAAGATGAAATTTTATGAAATACTGAGTATTAGAAAGATGAAATTTTATGACAAACTGAGTATTACAGAGTTGAAATTTTATGACAAACTGAGTATTAGAAAGATGAAATTTTATGACAAACTGAGTATTACAAAGATGAAATTTTATGAAATACTGAGTATTAGAAAGATGAAATTTTATGACAAACTGAGTATTACAGAGTTGAAATTTTATGACAAACTGAGTATTAGAAAGATGAAATTTTATGACAAACTGAGTATTACAAAGATGAAATTTTATGAAATACTGAGTATTAGAAAGATGAAATTTTATGACAAACTGAGTATTACAAAGTTGAAATTTTATGACAAACTGAGTATTACAGAGTTGAAATTTTATGACAAACTGAGTATTAGAAAGATGAAATTTTATGACAAACTGAGTATTACAAAGTTGAAATTTTATGACAAACTGAGTATTACAGAGTTGAAATTTTATGACAAACTGAGTATTACAAAGATGAAATTTTATGACATACTGAGTATTACAAAGTTGAAATTTTATGAAATACTGAGTATTACAAAGTTGAAATTTTATGAAATACTGAGTATTAGAAAGTTGAAATTTTATGACATACTAAGTATTAGAACAATTACATTTTATGACATACTGAGTATTACAAAGTTGAAATTTTATGACAAACTGAGTATTACAAAGTTGAAATTTTATGACAAACTGAGTATTACAAAGTTGAAATTTTATGAAATACTGAGTATTACAAAGTTGAAATTTTATGAAATACTGAGTATTAGAAAGTTGAAATTTTATGACATACTAAGTATTAGAACAATTACATTTTATGACATACTGAGTATTACAAAGTTGAAATTTTATGACAAACTGAGTATTACAAAGTTGAAATTTTATGACATACTGAGTATTACAAAGTTGAAATGTTATGACAAACTGAGTATTACAAAGTTGAAATTTTATGACATACTGAGTATTACAAAGTTGATATTTTATGAAATACTGAGTATTACAAAGATGAAATTTTATGACAAACTGAGTATTACAAAGATGAAATTTTATGACAAACTGAGTATTACAAAGATGAAATTTTATGACAAACTGAGTATTACAAAGTTGAAATTTTATGACAAACTGAGTATTACAAAGTTGAAATTTTATGACATACTGAGTATTACAAAGTTGAAATGTTATGACAAACTGAGTATTACAAAGTTGAAATTTTATGACATACTGAGTATTACAAAGTTGAAATTTTATGACAAACTGAGTATTACAAAGATGAAATTTTATGACAAACTGAGTATTACAAAGATGAAATTTTATGACAAACTGAGTATTACAAAGTTGAAATTTTATGACAAACTGAGTATTACAAAGTTGAAATTTTATGACATACTGAGTATTACAAAGTTGAAATGTTATGACAAACTGAGTATTACAAAGTTGAAATTTTATGACATACTGAGTATTACAAAGTTGATATTTTATGAAATACTGAGTATTACAAAGTTGAAATTTTATGACATACTGAGTATTACAAAGTTGATATTTTATGAAATACTGAGTATTACAAAGTTGAAATTTTATGACAAACTGAGTATTACAAAGATGAAATTTTATGACAAACTGAGTATTACAAAGTTGAAATTTTATGACAAACTGAGTATTACAAAGTTGAAATTTTATGACATACTGAGTATTACAAAGTTGAAATGTTATGACAAACTGAGTATTACAAAGTTGAAATTTTATGACATACTGAGTATTACAAAGTTGATATTTTATGAAATACTGAGTATTAGAAAGATCAAAATTTTATGAAATACTGAGTATTACAAAGTTGAAATTTTATGACAAACTGAGTATTACAGAGTTGAAATTTTATGACAAACTGAGTATTAGAAAGATGAAATTTTATGACAAACTGAGTATTACAAAGATGAAATTTTATGAAATACTGAGTATTAGAAAGATGAAATTTTATGACAAACTGAGTATTACAGAGTTGAAATTTTATGACAAACTGAGTATTAGAAAGATGAAATTTTATGACAAACTGAGTATTACAAAGATGAAATTTTATGAAATACTGAGTATTAGAAAGATGAAATTTTATGACAAACTGAGTATTACAAAGTTGAAATTTTATGACAAACTGAGTATTACAGAGTTGAAATTTTATGACAAACTGAGTATTAGAAAGATGAAATTTTATGACAAACTGAGTATTACAAAGATGAAATTTTATGACAAACTGAGTATTACAGAGTTGAAATTTTATGACAAACTGAGTATTACAAAGTTGAAATTTTATGACAAACTGAGTATTACAAAGTTGAAATTTTATGACATACTGAGTATTACAAAGATGAAATTTTATGACATACTGAGTATTACAAAGTTGAAATTTTATGAAATACTGAGTATTACAAAGTTGAAATTTTATGAAATACTGAGTATTAGAAAGTTGAAATTTTATGACATACTAAGTATTAGAACAATTACATTTTATGACATACTGAGTATTACAAAGTTGAAATTTTATGACAAACTGAGTATTACAAAGTTGAAATTTTATGACAAACTGAGTATTACAAAGTTGAAATTTTATGAAATACTGAGTATTACAAAGTTGAAATTTTATGAAATACTGAGTATTAGAAAGTTGAAATTTTATGACATACTAAGTATTAGAACAATTACATTTTATGACATACTGAGTATTACAAAGTTGAAATTTTATGACAAACTGAGTATTACAAAGTTGAAATTTTATGACATACTGAGTATTACAAAGTTGAAATGTTATGACAAACTGAGTATTACAAAGTTGAAATTTTATGACATACTGAGTATTACAAAGTTGATATTTTATGAAATACTGAGTATTACAAAGATGAAATTTTATGACAAACTGAGTATTACAAAGATGAAATTTTATGACAAACTGAGTATTACAAAGATGAAATTTTATGACAAACTGAGTATTACAAAGTTGAAATTTTATGACAAACTGAGTATTACAAAGTTGAAATTTTATGACATACTGAGTATTACAAAGTTGATATTTTATGAAATACTGAGTATTACAAAGTTGAAATTTTATGACAAACTGAGTATTACAAAGATGAAATTTTATGACAAACTGAGTATTACAAAGTTGAAATTTTATGACAAACTGAGTATTACAAAGTTGAAATTTTATGACATACTGAGTATTACAAAGTTGAAATGTTATGACAAACTGAGTATTACAAAGTTGAAATTTTATGACATACTGAGTATTACAAAGTTGATATTTTATGAAATACTGAGTATTAGAAAGATCAAAATTTTATGAAATACTGAGTATTACAAAGTTGAAATTTTATGACAAACTGAGTATTACAGAGTTGAAATTTTATGACAAACTGAGTATTAGAAAGATGAAATTTTATGACAAACTGAGTATTACAAAGATGAAATTTTATGAAATACTGAGTATTAGAAAGATGAAATTTTATGACAAACTGAGTATTACAGAGTTGAAATTTTATGACAAACTGAGTATTAGAAAGATGAAATTTTATGACAAACTGAGTATTACAAAGATGAAATTTTATGAAATACTGAGTATTAGAAAGATGAAATTTTATGACAAACTGAGTATTACAAAGTTGAAATTTTATGACAAACTGAGTATTACAGAGTTGAAATTTTATGACAAACTGAGTATTAGAAAGATGAAATTTTATGACAAACTGAGTATTACAAAGATGAAATTTTATGACAAACTGAGTATTACAGAGTTGAAATTTTATGACAAACTGAGTATTACAAAGTTGAAATTTTATGACAAACTGAGTATTACAAAGTTGAAATTTTATGACATACTGAGTATTACAAAGATGAAATTTTATGACATACTGAGTATTACAAAGTTGAAATTTTATGAAATACTGAGTATTACAAAGTTGAAATTTTATGAAATACTGAGTATTAGAAAGTTGAAATTTTATGACATACTAAGTATTAGAACAATTACATTTTATGACATACTGAGTATTACAAAGTTGAAATTTTATGACAAACTGAGTATTACAAAGTTGAAATTTTATGACAAACTGAGTATTACAAAGTTGAAATTTTATGAAATACTGAGTATTACAAAGTTGAAATTTTATGAAATACTGAGTATTAGAAAGATGAAATTTTATGACAAACTGAGTATTACAGAGTTGAAATTTTATGACAAACTGAGTATTAGAAAGATGAAATTTTATGACAAACTGAGTATTACAAAGATGAAATTTTATGAAATACTGAGTATTAGAAAGATGAAATTTTATGACAAACTGAGTATTACAAAGTTGAAATTTTATGACAAACTGAGTATTACAGAGTTGAAATTTTATGACAAACTGAGTATTAGAAAGATGAAATTTTATGACAAACTGAGTATTACAAAGATGAAATTTTATGACAAACTGAGTATTACAGAGTTGAAATTTTATGACAAACTGAGTATTACAAAGTTGAAATTTTATGACAAACTGAGTATTACAAAGTTGAAATTTTATGACATACTGAGTATTACAAAGATGAAATTTTATGACATACTGAGTATTACAAAGTTGAAATTTTATGAAATACTGAGTATTACAAAGTTGAAATTTTATGAAATACTGAGTATTAGAAAGTTGAAATTTTATGACATACTAAGTATTAGAACAATTACATTTTATGACATACTGAGTATTACAAAGTTGAAATTTTATGACAAACTGAGTATTACAAAGTTGAAATTTTATGACAAACTGAGTATTACAAAGTTGAAATTTTATGAAATACTGAGTATTACAAAGTTGAAATTTTATGAAATACTGAGTATTAGAAAGTTGAAATTTTATGACATACTAAGTATTAGAACAATTACATTTTATGACATACTGAGTATTACAAAGTTGAAATTTTATGACAAACTGAGTATTACAAAGTTGAAATTTTATGACATACTGAGTATTACAAAGTTGAAATGTTATGACAAACTGAGTATTACAAAGTTGAAATTTTATGACATACTGAGTATTACAAAGTTGATATTTTATGAAATACTGAGTATTAGAAAGATCAAAATTTTATGAAATACTGAGTATTACAAAGTTGAAATTTTATGACAAACTGAGTATTACAAAGATGAAATTTTATGACAAACTGAGTATTACAAAGTTGAAATTTTATGACAAACTGAGTATTACAAAGTTGAAATTTTATGACATACTGAGTATTACAAAGTTGAAATGTTATGACAAACTGAGTATTACAAAGTTGAAATTTTATGACATACTGAGTATTACAAAGTTGATATTTTATGAAATACTGAGTATTAGAAAGATCAAAATTTTATGAAATACTGAGTATTACAAAGTTGAAATTTTATGACAAACTGAGTATTACAAAGATGAAATTTTATGACATACTGAGTATTACAAAGTTGAAATTTTATGAAATACTGAGTATTACAAAGTTGAAATTTTATGAAATTCTGAGTATTACAAAGTTGAAATTTTATGAAATACTGAGTATTACAAAGTTGAAATTTTATGAAATACTGAGTATTAGAAAGTTGAAATTTTATGACATACTGAGTATTAGAAAGTTGAAATTTTATGAAATACTGAGTATTAGAAAGTTGAAATTTTATGACATACTAAGTATTAGAACAATTACATTTTATGACATACTGAGTATTACAAAGTTGAAATTTTATGACAAACTGAGTATTACAAAGTTGAAATTTTATGAAATACTGAGTATTACAAAGTTGAAATGTTATGACAAACTGAGTATTACAAAGTTGAAATTTTATGACATACTGAGTATTACAAAGTTGATATTTTATGAAATACTGAGTATTAGAAAGATCAAAATTTTATGACAAACTGAGTATTACAAAGTTGATATTTTATGACAAACTGAGTATTACAAAGATGAAATTTTATGACAAACTGAGTATTACAAAGATGAAATTTTATGACAAACTGAGTATTACAAAGATGAAATTTTATGAAATACTGAGTATTACAAAGATGAAATTTTATGAAATACTGAGTATTAGAAAGATGAAATTTTATGACAAACTGAGTATTACAAAGTTGAAATTTTATGACAAACTGAGTATTACAAAGATGAAATTTTATGACAAACTGAGTATTACAAAGATGAAATTTTATGACAAACTGAGTATTACAAAGATGAAATTTTATGAAATACTGAGTATTAGAAAGATGAAATTTTATGACAAACTGAGTATTACAAAGATGAAATTTTATGACAAACTGAGTATTACAGCGTTGAAATTTTATGAAATACTGAGTATTACAAAGTTGAAATTTTATGAAATACTGAGTATTAGAAAGTTGAAATTTTATGACAAACTGAGTATTACAAAGATGACATTTTATGAAATACTGAGTATTACAAAGATGAAATTTTATGAAATACTGAGTATTAGAAAGTTGAAATTTTATGACAAACTGAGTATTAGAAAGATGAAATTTTATGACAAACTGAGTATTACAAAGTTGAAATTTTATGAAATACTGAGTATAACAAAGATGACATTTTATGAAATACTGAGTATTACAAAGATGAAATTTTATGACAAACTGAGTATTACAAAGTTGAAATTTTATGACAAACTGAGTATTACAAAGATGACATTTTATGAAATACTGAGTATTACAAAGATGAAATTTTATGAAATACTGAGTATTAGAAAGTTGAAATTTTATGACAAACTGAGTATTAGAAAGATGAAATTTTATGACAAACTGAGTATTACAAAGTTGAAATTTTATGAAATACTGAGTATAACAAAGATGACATTTTATGAAATACTGAGTATTACAAAGATGAAATTTTATGAAATACTGAGTATTACAAAGATGACATTTTATGAAATACTGAGTATTACAAAGATGAAATTTTATGAAATACTGAGTATTAGAAAGTTGAAATTTTATGACAAACTGAGTATTAGAAATTTGAAATTTTATGGAATACTGAGTATTACAAAGTTGAAATTGTATGACATACTGAGTATTAGAAATTTGAAATTTTATGAAATACTGAGTATTACAAAGATGAAATTTTATGGAATACTGAATATTACAAAGTTGAAATTGTATGACATACTGAGTATTAGAAATTTGAAATTTTATGAAATACTGAGTATTACAAAGATGAAATTTTATGACAAACTGAGTATTAGAAATTTGAAATTTTATGGAATACTGAATATTACAAAGTTGAAATTTTATGACATACTGAGTATTACAAAGTTGAAATGTTATGACAAACTGAGTATTACAAAGTTGAAATTTTATGACAAACTGAGTATTACAAAGTTGAAATTTTATGACATACTGAGTATTACAAAGTTGAAATGTTATGACAAACTGAGTATTACAAAGTTGACATTTTATGAAATACTGAGTATTAGAAAGATCAAAATTTTATGAAATACTGAGTATTACAAAGTTGACATTTTATGAAATACTGAGTATTAGAAAGATCAAAATTTTATGACAAACTGAGTATTAAAAAGTTGAAATTTTATGACAAACTGAGTATTACAAAGTTGAAATTTTATGACATACTGAGTATTACAAAGATTAAATTTTATGAAATACTGAGTATTACAAAGATGACATTTTATGAAATACTGAGTATTACAAAGATGACATTTTATGAAATACTGAGTATTAGAAAGTTGAAATTTTATGACAAACTGAGTATTAAAAAGTTGAAATTTTATGACAAACTGAGTATTACAAAGTTGAAATTTTATGACATACTGAGTATTACAAAGATTAAATTTTATGAAATACTGAGTATTACAAAGATGAAATTTTATGGAATACTGAATATTACAAAGTTGAAATTGTATGACATACTGAGTATTAGAAATTTGAAATTTTATGAAATACTGAGTATTACAAAGATGAAATTTTATGACAAACTGAGTATTAGAAATTTGAAATTTTATGGAATACTGAATATTACAAAGTTGAAATTTTATGACATACTGAGTATTACAAAGTTGAAATGTTATGACAAACTGAGTATTACAAAGTTGAAATTTTATGACAAACTGAGTATTACAAAGTTGAAATTTTATGACATACTGAGTATTACAAAGTTGAAATGTTATGACAAACTGAGTATTACAAAGTTGACATTTTATGAAATACTGAGTATTAGAAAGATCAAAATTTTATGAAATACTGAGTATTACAAAGTTGACATTTTATGAAATACTGAGTATTAGAAAGATCAAAATTTTATGACAAACTGAGTATTAAAAAGTTGAAATTTTATGACAAACTGAGTATTACAAAGTTGAAATTTTATGACATACTGAGTATTACAAAGATTAAATTTTATGAAATACTGAGTATTACAAAGATGACATTTTATGAAATACTGAGTATTACAAAGATGACATTTTATGAAATACTGAGTATTAGAAAGTTGAAATTTTATGACAAACTGAGTATTAAAAAGTTGAAATTTTATGACAAACTGAGTATTACAAAGTTGAAATTTTATGACATACTGAGTATTACAAAGATTAAATTTTATGAAATACTGAGTATTACAAAGATGACATTTTATGAAATACTGAGTATTACAAAGATGACATTTTATGAAATACTGAGTATTAGAAATTTGAAATTTTATGGAATACTGAATATTACAAAGTTGAAATTGTATGACATACTGAGTATTAGAAATTTGAAATTTTATGAAATACTGAGTATTACAAAGATGAAATTTTATGACAAACTGAGTATTAGAAATTTGAAATTTTATGGAATACTGAATATTACAAAGTTGAAATTTTATGACATACTGAGTATTACAAAGTTGAAATGTTATGACAAACTGAGTATTACAAAGTTGAAATTTTATGACAAACTGAGTATTACAAAGTTGAAATTTTATGACATACTGAGTATTACAAAGTTGAAATGTTATGACAAACTGAGTATTACAAAGTTGACATTTTATGACAAACTGAGTATTAGAAATTTGAAATTTTATGGAATACTGAATATTACAAAGTTGAAATTGTATGACATACTGAGTATTAGAAATTTGAAATTTTATGAAATACTGAGTATTACAAAGATGAAATTTTATGACAAACTGAGTATTAGAAATTTGAAATTTTATGGAATACTGAATATTACAAAGTTGAAATTTTATGACATACTGAGTATTACAAAGTTGAAATGTTATGACAAACTGAGTATTACAAAGTTGAAATTTTATGACAAACTGAGTATTACAAAGTTGAAATTTTATGAAATACTGAGTATTACAAAGATGAAATTTTATGACAAACTGAGTATTAGAAATTTGAAATTTTATGGAATACTGAATATTACAAAGTTGAAATTTTATGACATACTGAGTATTACAAAGTTGAAATGTTATGACAAACTGAGTATTACAAAGTTGACATTTTATGAAATACTGAGTATTAGAAAGATCAAAATTTTATGAAATACTGAGTATTACAAAGTTGAAATGTTATGACAAACTGAGTATTACAAAGTTGACATTTTATGAAATACTGAGTATTAGAAAGATCAAAATTTTATGACAAACTGAGTATTAAAAAGTTGAAATTTTATGACAAACTGAGTATTACAAAGTTGAAATTTTATGACATACTGAGTATTACAAAGATTAAATTTTATGAAATACTGAGTATTAGAAAGTTGAAATTTTATGACAAACTGAGTATTACAAAGTTGAAATTTTATGACATACTGAGTATTACAAAGATTAAATTTTATGAAATACTGAGTATTAGAAAGTTGAAATTTTATGACAAACTGAGTATTAGAAAGATGAAATTTTATGACAAACTGAGTATTAGAAATTTGAAATTTTATGAAATACTGAATATTACAAAGTTGAAATTTTATGACATACTGAGTATTACAAAGTTGAAATGTTATGACAAACTGAGTATTACAAAGTTGAAATTTTATGACAAACTGAGTATTACAAAGTTGAAATTTTATGACATACTGAGTATTACAAAGTTGAAATTTTATGACAAACTGAGTATTACAAAGTTGAAATTTTATGACAAACTGAGTATTACAAAGTTGAAATTTTATGACAAACTGAGTATTACAAAGTTGAAATTTTATGACAAACTGAGTATTACAAAGTTGAAATTTTATGAAATACTGAGTATTACAAAGTTGAAATTTTATGACAAACTGAGTATTACAAAGTTGAAATTTTATGACATACTGAGTATTACAAAGTTGAAATGTTATGACAAACTGAGTATTACAAAGTTGAAATTTTATGACATACTGAGTATTACAAAGATGAAATTTTATGACATACTGAGTATTACAAAGTTGAAATGTTATGACAAACTGAGTATTACAAAGTTGAAATGTTATGACAAACTGAGTATTACAAAGTTGAAATTTTATGACATACTGAGTATTACAAAGTTGATATTTTATGAAATACTGAGTATTAGAAAGATCGTCTCGGTTACGTATGTAACCCTCGTTCCCTGAAGGAAGGGAACGGAGACGTTACGTCAGTTACTGACGGAATGGGGGTTTCGCTTAGAAGCCAATCGCCTTTGAGCTCTACAAAACGAGCCAATGGCATGAAAATGCCATGGGTCTGCGGAATTTGCATGCCGCAACCCCGCCCCACGGCGTGGGTATAAAGGGCGTTGCGTGGCAATCTCGCATATGTTTACCTGCTGAAGAGCCGAGGCATGAGCGCCCGGCCAGTTCCAGCGGTACAGCGGTCATGGCAGGGGGACGTAACGTCTCCGTTCCCTTCCTTCAGGGAACGAGGGTTACATACGTAACCGAGACGTTCCCTTTCAGTCAGTACACTACGAGTTACGTCAGTTACTGACGGAATGGGGGTCCAATACAATCTCGCCATGACGGCTGTCTTCCAGCGTCCTGCGCTGACCCGGGCTCCCTGCCGTGAGTGTGGCACGAACGAGGGGCTAGGCTCAACGCTACCAAGGTACACTGGGAAGCATATCCCACGTGGAGAATGCAACACAATGCCAACCCAAGGGGGGGACTTGAAGAATACACCTATGACCCGAAGGAGCTGCATAGGGAACACTCTGGGGTATCCAGCCGAAGGTGGAAATTTTCAACCCCAGGCGTGGCAAGGTGTCTTGCCAAGGGAAGACACGAGCTACAAGAGACTTACCGTGGAAATACACATGTGGGGGTTACCCAGCGGGGGAACCATGCACACGGAGGCACCTAGCCGAACACGAGGGGTGGCCTGAAAGGGCACTCGCTCTGGTGACGACATCGACAGTGCTGGAGGAGCTCAGGGCTTACTGGAAGCTCACCTGAGGGGAATAGCGCACGCATCCAGTCCGCGGAGTGGAATGGCGCAGCAAGCGAAGACACCTGAGCCTGTCCGGTTACTGGCCAGTAGGGGCGAGTACACGAGAGGATACAGGCTCCACTCTGAGATTATAAAATCTTGCGAATGTGTTGGGTGTCGCCCAGCCTGCAGCTCTACAAACGTCTGTTAGCGAGGCGCCATGCGCTAGAGCCCAAGAGGAGGCAACACTCCTGGTGGAGTGTGCTCTTACCCCGAGGGGGCATGGCATGCCCTGGACTTGATATGCCAGGACAATGGCGTCCACTATCCAGTGGGACAACCTCTGCTTGGAGAGAGCCTTCCCTTTCTGCTGCCCTCCGTAACAGACAAAGAGCTGGTCTGAGGTCCTGAAACACTGCGTCCGGTCTACGTAAGCGCGAAGGGCGCGTACTGGACAGAGCAGTGCCAAGGCTGGGTCTGCCTCCTCCAAGGGCAGCGCTTGCAGGTTCACCACCTGGTCCCTGAAGGGAGTGGTGGGAACCTTGGGCACGTATCCAGGCCGGGGTCTCAGGATGACGTGAGAATTGGCCGGCCCGAATTCCAGGCACGCTTCGTCAACTGAAAATGCCTGCAGGTCCCCTACCCTCTTGATGGAGGCCAAAGCAGTCAGGAGCGCCACTTTCAATGAAAGGAACTTCAGCTCGACTGACTGCAATGGCTCAAAGGGAGCCTTTTGCAGGGCAGCTAAGACCACTGCTAGGTCCCAAGAGGGTACCTGAGGTGGGCGAGGAGGATTTAACCTCCTCGCACCTCTGAGGAACCTACTGACCAGGTCGTGCTGTCCAACCGTTTTAGAGTCCACCAGGTCATGATGAGCTGAAATAGCAGCCACATAGACCTTCAGGGTGGAGGGAGACAGCCTTCGCTCCAACCCTTCCTGGAGGAAGGAGAGCACGGACCCGATCCAGCATCTTCTGGGGTCCTCTCGCCGAGAGGAGCACCAGGTGACGAAGAGGTTCCACTTCAACGCATAGGCCTGTCTGGTAGACAGGGCTCTAGCGGAAGTGATGGTAGCCGCCACCTGAGGTGGCAGGGTACTCAAACCTGCCGCGTCCCGTCCAGGTTCCACACGTGGAGGTTCCACAGGTCGGGACGCGGGTGCCATATGGTGCCCCGCCTCTGAGACAGGAGGTCCTGTCTCAGAGGGATCGACCAGGGAGGTGCTGTCGCAAGGAGTACAAGTTCTGAGAACCAGGTCCGGCCGGGCCAATATGGGGCGACCAAAAGGACCTGCTCCCTGTCCTCCCTGATCTTGCACAGAACCTGTGCGAGAAGGCTCACTGGGGGAAACGCATATTTGCGTGGGCCCCGCGGCCAGCTGTGCGCTAGTGCATCCGTGCCGAGGGTCCCCTCGGTCAGGGAATAGTACCAGCGGCAATGGGAAGAGTCGCGGGAGGCAAACAGATCTATCTGTGCGTCGCCAAACTGCTCCCAAATCAGCTGAACCGTCTGGGGATGGAGTCTCCATTCCCCCGGGAGCGGCTGGAACCGCGACAGCTCGTCGGCTGCGCAGTTCAGGTCTCCCGGGATGTGAACGGCACGAAGCGACCTCAGATGCTTCTGACTCCATAGGAGGAGATGGCGGGCGAGTTGCGACATCCGGCGGGAGCGTAGACCACCTTGTCGGTTGATGTACGCTACTGTTGCCGTGCTGTCTGAACGGACCAGAACGTGTTTGTCCTTGAGCAGGGCTCGAAAGCGGTGCAGGGCAAGACGTACGGCCAGCAACTCGAGGCAATTGACATGCCATAGGCGCTGGGGTCCTATCCAGGAGCCCGCGGCAGCATGTCCCTTGCACATGGCGCCCCAGCCCGTGGAAGAGGCATCTGTTGTGACAACAACATGCCTGGAAACTCGTTCTAGGGGAACACCTGCCCGTAGAAAACTGAGGTTCAACCACGGGGTGAAGGTCTGACGGCAGGCTCGGGTCACTGGGACCTGGAGGGTGCCGTGTTGCCATGCCCATCTCGGGACTCGATCGCAAAGCCAGTGCTGAAGCGGTCTCATATGGAGCAGACCAAGCGGGGTCACCGCGGCTGCTGACGCCATATGCCCCAGGAGCCTCTGAAAAAGTTTCAGTGGAACCGCACTCTTGCCCTCGAACTGGCGAAGACAAGTCAGCAGAGACTGCGCGCGCTCGCTCGTAAGCTGCGCGAACATGGCGACCGAGTCGATTTCCATACCGAGAAAAGAGATCCTCTGCGCTGGGGAGAGTTTGCTCTTTTCCCAGTTGACCCGAAGGCCCAGACGGGCGAGGTGCTGAAGCACCAGATCCCTGTGTTCGCAGACCTGATCCCGAGAGTGGCCTAGAATCAGCCAGTCGTCGAGATAGTTCAGGATGCGAACCCCGTGTTGCCTGAGCGGCACAAGGGCTGCCTCGACAATCTTCGTAAAGACGCGAGGGGACAGGGCTAGCCCGAAGGGGAGAACCGTGTACTGATATGCCTGCCCCTCGAAGGCAAACCGTAGAAACGGTCTGTGTCGAGGAAGAATGGAGACATGAAAGTACGCGTCCTTCAGGTCGATCGCTGCAAACCAATCCGAGGGACGAACGCACTCGAAAATACGTTTGGCTGTCAACATCTTGAATGGAAGCCTGTGCAGGGTTCGGTTCAAGACGCGCAGGTCCAGGATTGGCCGTAACCCACCGGTTTTCTTGGGTACAATGAAGTAAGGGCTGTAGAAGCCGGACTTCATCTCGGCTGGAGGGACGATCTCGATCGCACCCTTCGCCAGTAGGGTGTCGACCTCCGCACGCATGACAGGGGCATTGCCACCCACCACGGTGTAGCGGACTCCCCGAAAGCGGGGAGGAGACCGAGCGAACTGAATCGCATAGCCGAGCCGGATGGTGCGAGCGAGCCAACTGGACAGGTTGGGAAGCGCTAGCCAGGCTCCCAAGAACTGAACCAGCGGGGTCATGCGAACCACCGGCGTACCCCCGATGGGGCAGCGAGGCGGAATGACCGGCCCAGACAAGGGAGGCATGGGAGCGTCCCGGGGTGTGGGCGGGGTCGAATTCCGCGCCCTGACAGAGGAGACCAGGGAAGGACCAGCGTTCCACGGGGGTCTCGTCTGCCAGGGGGCTGGCGACAGAGGGGGCCGAGAGCGGCGAGGCCATGGGGCGTCGCGCACTGCCCGCCGCGCCCTCTTGAGGCTCGGAGGTGAAAAAATCAGTTCTTTCTTGGGAAAACAAAAGATTCTCCCCCGGCCCTCCACCAGGGGAAGGAGTGGTCCTGCTACCATCTCCTGGGAAAGAACCGAAGTCACCTCCGAGCCGCCCGTCTCAGGACCGCTGCTTAGACTGCCGTTTGGCAGGCTGGGGGGCTGGGACGGGCGGGGCCGCCTTTCTGCGACATCCTCCACGCCTCGGCCCGGATGAAGGCTGCTGCTGGGGCCGGGCAGGAGGGGTGGGAGTCGCTGGGGGGCGGCCTCGGCGGGGAGCAGACTGAGGCTTCTGGGCCGGCGGCTGGGTGGAGGCAGCAGCTGGCCGCCGGGGCAGAATGTGTTTAATTGCCTCAGTCTGCTTCTGAGCAGTCGAGAACTGTTGGGCGAAGTCCTGGACCGCCCCGCCGAATAGCCCAGCCTGGGAAATGGGAGAATTGAGGAAACGTGTTCGCTCAGATTCTCCCACATCAACCAGATTGAGCCATAGATGTCGCTCCTGGACCACCGAAGTGGACATCACCTGACCGAGAGAGCGAGCGGTCACCTTCGTCGCCCGTAGAGCGAGGTCGGTGGCCGTCCGCAACTCTTGCATTAATGCAGGGTCAGCATTGCCCTCGTGCATGTCCCTGAGCACCTTGGCCTGATAGACCTGTAGGGTGGCCATGGCATGCAGGGCGGACGCGGCCTGGCCCGCAGCTCTGTAGGTCTTCGCCGTCAACGTGGACGTGAATCTACAGGCTTTGGACGGGTGCTTTGGGTCACCGCACCATGTCGCAGCACTCTGTGGACACAGTTGCATCGCAACAGAGCGCTCAACAGGGGGAACCCCAGTGTACCCTTTCACCGCGCCGCCATCGAGGGCAGTGAAGGCGGAAGTGGTTGCCGAGCGATCGCGAAAAGTCAAGGGAGACTTCCACGATATCGACACCTCTTCATGCACTTCCGGGAAGAAGGGCACTGGGGGCTGACGGGCGCCTTCGGCACGGGCCGCCCCCAGATACCAATCATCTAGCCGGGAACGCTCGGGACATGGCGGAGGGTTCCACACAAGCCCAATCGTCTCGGCCGCCCGGGCAAGCATGGCTGTGAGTTCCGGATCGGACTCGGGCAATGCTGGAACTCCCGAAGGAGGCAACACAGCCGAATCGTCATCTCCGGAGGAATCCAGTCCACCTTGTGATGCGGCGATCGACATAGCATCCTCCGCGGGTGTGCCAAATGAAACGCAGGGCCCCGAACGGGAAGCCCCGGCGCCCTCATCAGGCAACACCACGGGTTGCAGTGTGCAGGAAGGGGGTGTGGCCCGAGGAGGATTCGTCGGGTTGTTCCACACCGTAACCCTCAGATCACCCTGACCACCAGCCAAAGTACCCCCTCCAGTGGAGGAAGTAGATTGGGGTGTGGTAGAGGGGACTCTCCCCCCATTACGGAGATCATGGAGTCTCGATCGCAACACTGAGATGGTCATGTTCCCGCAATGAGAACATGACTCATCCATGAACGCGCGTTCAGCGTGCACGAGGCCCAAGCACGCCAAACAGCGATCATGACCATCAAACGGAGGTACCAGTCGACCGCACCCAGAAACGGAGCACGGGCGAGCCATCTTTAAAAAGACGTGCCACGTGCAGCTCTTTTAGAGAGGAGTGAAAAACTCTGCAGAATGCCGAAGCACCCAGGGAGAACGCGCACGCTGTGCTCGATCACTGCACAGATCAGACAGGAAATGCGGAACTCGCTGGAACGTGCCGTAACACCAACACTCTGGAGAGAAACTCGTCTTGAAGAGGAAAGCGCTCAGGCAGTAAACTCGGCTCTGAAGCAAAAACATATGCGAGATTGCCACGCAACGCCCTTTATACCCACGCCGTGGGGCGGGGTTGCGGCATGCAAATTCCGCAGACCCATGGCATTTTCATGCCATTGGCTCGTTTTGTAGAGCTCAAAGGCGACTGGCTTCTAAGCGAAACCCCCATTCCGTCAGTAACTGACGTAACTCGTAGTGTACTGACTGAAAGGGAACAAAATTTTATGAAATACTGAGTATTACAAAGTTGAAATTTTATGACAAACTGAGTATTACAAAGTTGACATTTTATGAAATACTGAGTATTAGAAAGATCAAAATTTTATGACAAACTGAGTATTACAAAGTTGAAATTTTATGACATACTGAGTATTAGAAAGATCAAAATTTTATGACATACTGAGTATTAGAAAGATGAAATTTTATGACAAACTGAGTATTACAAAGTTGAAATTTTATGACAAACTGAGTATTACAAAGTTGAAATTTTATGACAAACTGAGTATTACAAAGTTGAAATTTTATGACAAACTGAGTATTACAAAGTTGAAATTTTATGACACTGAGTATTACAAAGATTAAATTTTATGAAATACTGAGTATTACAAAGATGAAATTTTATGACAAACTGAGTATTACAAAGATGAAATTTTATGAAATACTCAGTATTAGAAAGATGAAATTTTATGACAAACTGAGTATTACAAAGGTGAAATTTTATGAAATACTGAGTATTAGAAAGATGAAATTTTATGACACTGAGTATTACAAAGATGAAATTTTATGACAAACTGAGTATTACAAAGATGAAATTTTATGACAAACTGAGTATTACAAAGATGAAATTTTATGAAATACTGAGTATTAGAAAGATGAAATTTTATGACAAACTGAGTATTAGAAAGATGAAATTTTATGACAAACTGAGTATTAGAAAGATGAAATTTTATGACAAACTGAGTATTACAAAGTTGAAATTTTAGAACAAACTGAGTATTACAAAGTTGAAATTTTATGAAATACTGAGTATTAGAAAGTTGAAATTTTATGACAAACTGAGTATTACAAAGTTGAAATTTTATGACAAACTGAGTATTACAAAGTTGAAATTTTATGACATACTGAGTATTAGAAAGATCAAAATTTTATGACATACTGAGTATTAGAAAGATGAAATTTTATGACAAACTGAGTATTACAAAGTTGAAATTTTATGACAAACTGAGTATTACAAAGTTGAAATTTTATGACAAACTGAGTATTACAAAGTTGAAATTTTATGACAAACTGAGTATTACAAAGTTGAAATTTTATGACACTGAGTATTACAAAGATTAAATTTTATGAAATACTGAGTATTACAAAGATGAAATTTTATGACAAACTGAGTATTACAAAGATGAAATTTTATGAAATACTCAGTATTAGAAAGATGAAATTTTATGACAAACTGAGTATTACAAAGATGAAATTTTATGACAAACTGAGTATTACAAAGATGAAATTTTATGACAAACTGAGTATTACAAAGATGAAATTTTATGAAATACTGAGTATTAGAAAGATGAAATTTTATGACAAACTGAGTATTACAAAGTTGAAATTTTATGACAAACTGAGTATTACAGAGTTGAAATTTTATGACAAACTGAGTATTAGAAAGATGAAATTTTATGACAAACTGAGTATTAGAAAGATGAAATTTTATGACAAACTGAGTATTACAAAGTTGAAATTTTAGAACAAACTGAGTATTACAAAGTTGAAATTTTATGAAATACTGAGTATTAGAAAGTTGAAATTTTATGAAATACTGAGTATTACAAAGTTGAAATTTTATGAAATACTGAGTATTAGAAAGTTGAAATTTTATGACATACTAAGTATTAGAACAATTACATTTTATGAAATTCTGAGTATTACAAAGTTGAAATTTTATGAAATTCTGAGTATTACAAAGTTGAAATTTTATGAAATACTGAGTATTACAAAGTTGAAATTTTATGAAATACTGAGTATTAGAAAGTTGAAATTTTATGACATACTGAGTATTAGAAAGTTGAAATTTTATGAAATACTGAGTATTAGAAAGTTGAAATTTTATGACATACTAAGTATTAGAACAATTACATTTTATGACATACTGAGTATTACAAAGTTGAAATTTTATGACAAACTGAGTATTACAAAGTTGAAATTTTAGAACAAACTGAGTATTACAAAGTTGAAATTTTATGAAATACTGAGTATTAGAAAGTTGAAATTTTATGAAATACTGAGTATTACAAAGTTGAAATTTTATGAAATACTGAGTATTAGAAAGTTGAAATTTTATGACATACTAAGTATTAGAACAATTACATTTTATGAAATTCTGAGTATTACAAAGTTGAAATTTTATGAAATTCTGAGTATTACAAAGTTGAAATTTTATGAAATACTGAGTATTACAAAGTTGAAATTTTATGAAATACTGAGTATTAGAAAGTTGAAATTTTATGACATACTGAGTATTAGAAAGTTGAAATTTTATGAAATACTGAGTATTAGAAAGTTGAAATTTTATGACATACTAAGTATTAGAACAATTACATTTTATGACATACTGAGTATTACAAAGTTGAAATTTTATGACAAACTGAGTATTACAAAGTTGAAATTTTATGACAAACTGAGTATTACAAAGTTGAAATTTTATGAAATACTGAGTATTAGAAAGTTGAAATTTTATGACAAACTGAGTATTACAAAGTTGAAATTTTATGACAAACTGAGTATTACAAAGTTGAAATTTTATGACATACTGAGTATTAGAAAGATCAAAATTTTATGACATACTGAGTATTACAAAGTTGAAATTTTATGAAATACTGAGTATTAGAAAGATGAAATTTTATGACAAACTGAGTATTACAAAGTTGAAATTTTATGACAAACTGAGTATTACAAAGTTGAAATTTTATGACAAACTGAGTATTACAAAGTTGAAATTTTATGACAAACTGAGTATTACAAAGTTGAAATTTTATGACACTGAGTATTACAAAGATTAAATTTTATGAAATACTGAGTATTACAAAGATGAAATTTTATGACAAACTGAGTATTACAAAGATGAAATTTTATGAAATACTCAGTATTAGAAAGATGAAATTTTATGACAAACTGAGTATTACAAAGATGAAATTTTATGACAAACTGAGTATTACAAAGATGAAATTTTATGACAAACTGAGTATTACAAAGATGAAATTTTATGAAATACTGAGTATTAGAAAGATGAAATTTTATGACAAACTGAGTATTACAAAGTTGAAATTTTAGAACAAACTGAGTATTACAAAGTTGAAATTTTATGAAATACTGAGTATTAGAAAGTTGAAATTTTATGAAATACTGAGTATTACAAAGTTGAAATTTTATGAAATACTGAGTATTAGAAAGTTGAAATTTTATGACATACTAAGTATTAGAACAATTACATTTTATGAAATTCTGAGTATTACAAAGTTGAAATTTTATGAAATACTGAGTATTACAAAGTTGAAATTTTATGAAATACTGAGTATTAGAAAGTTGAAATTTTATGACATACTGAGTATTAGAAAGTTGAAATTTTATGAAATACTGAGTATTAGAAAGTTGAAATTTTATGACATACTAAGTATTAGAACAATTACATTTTATGACATACTGAGTATTACAAAGTTGAAATTTTATGACAAACTGAGTATTACAAAGTTGAAATTTTATGACAAACTGAGTATTACAAAGTTGAAATTTTATGAAATACTGAGTATTACAAAGTTGAAATTTTATGACAAACTGAGTATTACAAAGTTGAAATTTTATGAAATACTGAGTATTACAAAGTTGAAATTTTATGACATACTGAGTATTACAAAGTTGAAATGTTATGACATACTGAGTATTACAAAGTTGATATATTATGAAATACTGAGTATTAGAAAGATCAAAATTTTATGAAATACTGAGTATTACAAAGTTGAAATTTTATGACAAACTGAGTATTACAAAGATGAAATTTTATGACATACTGAGTATTACAAAGTTGAAATTTTATGAAATACTGAGTATTACAAAGTTGAAATTTTATGAAATACTGAGTATTAGAAAGGTGAAATTTTATGACATACTAAGTATTAGAACAATTACATTTTATGAAATTCTGAGTATTACAAAGTTGAAATTTTATGAAATTCTGAGTATTACAAAGTTGAAATTTTATGAAATACTGAGTATTACAAAGTTGAAATTTTATGAAATACTGAGTATTAGAAAGTTGAAATTTTATGACATACTAAGTATTAGAACAATTACATTTTATGACATACTGAGTATTACAAAGTTGAAATTTTATGACAAACTGAGTATTACAAAGTTGAAATTTTATGACAAACTGAGTATTACAAAGTTGAAATTTTATGAAATACTGAGTATTACAAAGTTGAAATTTTATGACAAACTGAGTATTACAAAGTTGAAATTTTATGACATACTGAGTATTACAAAGTTGAAATGTTATGACAAACTGAGTATTACAAAGTTGAAATTTTATGACATACTGAGTATTACAAAGTTGATATTTTATGAAATACTGAGTATTAGAAAGATCAAAATTTTATGACAAACTGAGTATTACAAAGTTGAAATTTTATGACAAACTGAGTATTACAAAGTTGAAATTTTATGACAAACTGAGTATTACAAAGTTGAAATTTTATGACATACTGAGTATTAGAAAGATCAAAATTTTATGACATACTGAGTATTAGAAAGATGAAATTTTATGAAATACTGAGTATTAGAAAGTTGAAATTTTATGACATACTAAGTATTAGAACAAATACATTTTATGACATACTGAGTATTACAAAGTTGAAATTTTATGACAAACTGAGTATTACAAAGTTGAAATTTTATGACAAACTGAGTATTACAAAGTTGAAATTTTATGAAATACTGAGTATTACAAAGTTGAAATTTTATGACAAACTGAGTATTACAAAGTTGAAATTTTATGACATACTGAGTATTACAAAGTTGAAATGTTATGACAAACTGAGTATTACAAAGTTGAAATTTTATGACATACTGAGTATTACAAAGTTGATATTTTATGAAATACTGAGTATTAGAAAGATCAAAATTTTATGAAATACTGAGTATTACAAAGTTGAAATTTTATGACAAACTGAGTATTACAAAGTTGACATTTTATGAAATACTGAGTATTAGAAAGATCAAAATTTTATGACAAACTGAGTATTACAAAGTTGAAATTTTATGACAAACTGAGTATTACAAAGTTGAAATTTTATGACAAACTGAGTATTACAAAGTTGAAAT
Organism: Rhinogobio ventralis; assembly: GCA_039654625.1. Classification (NCBI taxonomy): domain Eukaryota; kingdom Metazoa; phylum Chordata; class Actinopteri; order Cypriniformes; family Gobionidae; genus Rhinogobio; species Rhinogobio ventralis. Next base: position 38,530,336 of record CM077211.1, read on the forward strand.
TTTATGACATACTGAGTATTAGAAAGATCAAAATTTTATGACATACTGAGTATTAGAAAGATGAAATTTTATGACAAACTGAGTATTACAAAGTTGAAATTTTATGACAAACTGAGTATTACAAAGTTGAAATTTTATGACAAACTGAGTATTACAAAGTTGAAATTTTATGACAAACTGAGTATTACAAAGTTGAAATTTTATGACAAACTGAGTATTACAAAGTTGAAATTTTATGACACTGAGTATTACAAAGATTAAATTTTATGAAATACTGAGTATTACAAAGATGAAATTTTATGACAAACTGAGTATTACAAAGATGAAATTTTATGAAATACTGAGTATTAGAAAGATGAAATTTTATGACAAACTGAGTATTACAAAGATGAAATTTTATGACAAACTGAGTATTACAAAGATGAAATTTTATGACAAACTGAGTATTACAAAGATGAAATTTTATGAAATACTGAGTATTAGAAAGATGAAATTTTATGACAAACTGAGTATTACAAAGTTGAAATTTTATGACAAACTGAGTATTACAAAGTTGAAATTTTATGACAAACTGAGTATTACAGAGTTGAAATTTTATGACAAACTGAGTATTAGAAAGATGAAATTTTATGACAAACTGAGTATTACAAAGATGAAATTTTATGAAATACTGAGTATTAGAAAGATGAAATTTTATGACAAACTGAGTATTAGAAAGTTGAAATTTTATGACAAACTGAGTATTACAGAGTTGAAATTTTATGACAAACTGAGTATTACAAAGTTGAAATTTTATGACAAACTGAGTATTACAGAGTTGAAATTTTATGACAAACTGAGTATTACAAAGTTGAAATTTTATGACAAACTGAGTATTACAAAGATGAAATTTTATGACATACTGAGTATTACAAAGTTGAAATTTTATGAAATACTGAGTATTACAAAGTTGAAATTTTATGAAATACTGAGTATTAGAAAGTTGAAATTTTATGACATACTGAGTATTAGAAAGTTGAAATTTTATGAAATACTGAGTATTAGAAAGTTGAAATTTTATGACATACTGAGTATTACAAAGTTGAAATTTTATGAAATACTGAGTATTAGAAAGTTGAAATTTTATGACAAACTGAGTATTACAAAGATGACATTTTATGAAATACTGAGTATTACAAAGATGAAATTTTATGAAATACTGAGTATTACAAAGATGATATTTTATGAAATACTGAGTATTAGAAAGTTGAAATTTTATGACAAACTGAGTATTAGAAAGATGAAATTTTATGACAAACTGAGTATTACAAAGTTGAAATTTTATGAAATACTGAGTATAACAAAGATGACATTTTATGAAATACTGAGTATTACAAAGATGAAATTTTATGAAATACTGAGTATTACAAAGATGAAATTTTATGAAATACTGAGTATTAGAAAGTTGAAATTTTATGACAAACTGAGTATTAGAAATTTGAAATTTTATGGAATACTGAGTATTACAAAGTTGAAATTTTATGACATACTGAGTATTACAAAGTTGAAATGTTATGACATACTGAGTATTAGAAATTTGAAATTTTATGAAATACTGAGTATTACAAAGATGAAATTTTATGACAAACTGAGTATTAGAAATTTGAAATTTTATAGAATACTGAATATTACAAAGTTGAAATTTTATGACATACTGAGTATTACAAAGTTGAAATGTTATGACAAACTGAGTATTACAAAGTTGAAATTTTATGACAAACTGAGTATTACAAAGTTGAAATTTTATGACATACTGAGTATTACAAAGTTGAAATGTTATGACAAACTGAGTATTACAAAGTTGAAATTTTATGACATACTGAGTATTACAAAGTTGAAATTTTATGACAAACTGAGTATTACAAAGTTGACATTTTATGAAATACTGAGTATTAGAAAGATCAAAATTTTATGACAAACTGAGTATTAAAAAGTTGAAATTTTATGACAAACTGAGTATTACAAAGTTGAAATTTTATGACATACTGAGTATTACAAAGATTAAATTTTATGAAATACTGAGTATTAGAAAGTTGAAATTTTATGACAAACTGAGTATTACAAAGTTGAAATTTTATGACATACTGAGTATTACAAAGATTAAATTTTATGAAATACTGAGTATTAGAAAGTTGAAATTTTATGACATACTGAGTATTACAAAGTTGAAATTTTATGAAATACTGAGTATTAGAAAGTTGAAATTTTATGACAAACTGAGTATTAGAAAGATGAAATTTTATGACAAACTGAGTATTACAAAGATGAAATTTTATGAAATACTGAGTATTAGAAAGATGAAATTTTATGACAAACTGAGTATTAGAAAGTTGAAATTTTATGACAAACTGAGTATTACAGAGTTGAAATTTTATGACAAACTGAGTATTACAAAGTTGAAATTTTATGACAAACTGAGTATTACAGAGTTGAAATTTTATGACAAACTGAGTATTACAAAGTTGAAATTTTATGACAAACTGAGTATTACAAAGATGAAATTTTATGACATACTGAGTATTACAAAGTTGAAATTTTATGAAATACTGAGTATTACAAAGTTGAAATTTTATGAAATACTGAGTATTAGAAAGTTGAAATTTTATGACATACTGAGTATTAGAAAGTTGAAATTTTATGAAATACTGAGTATTAGAAAGTTGAAATTTTATGACATACTGAGTATTACAAAGTTGAAATTTTATGAAATACTGAGTATTAGAAAGTTGAAATTTTATGACAAACTGAGTATTACAAAGATGACATTTTATGAAATACTGAGTATTACAAAGATGAAATTTTATGAAATACTGAGTATTACAAAGATGATATTTTATGAAATACTGAGTATTAGAAAGTTGAAATTTTATGACAAACTGAGTATTAGAAAGATGAAATTTTATGACAAACTGAGTATTACAAAGTTGAAATTTTATGAAATACTGAGTATAACAAAGATGACATTTTATGAAATACTGAGTATTACAAAGATGAAATTTTATGAAATACTGAGTATTACAAAGATGAAATTTTATGAAATACTGAGTATTAGAAAGTTGAAATTTTATGACAAACTGAGTATTAGAAATTTGAAATTTTATGGAATACTGAGTATTACAAAGTTGAAATTTTATGACATACTGAGTATTACAAAGTTGAAATGTTATGACATACTGAGTATTAGAAATTTGAAATTTTATGAAATACTGAGTATTACAAAGATGAAATTTTATGACAAACTGAGTATTAGAAATTTGAAATTTTATAGAATACTGAATATTACAAAGTTGAAATTTTATGACATACTGAGTATTACAAAGTTGAAATGTTATGACAAACTGAGTATTACAAAGTTGAAATTTTATGACAAACTGAGTATTACAAAGTTGAAATTTTATGACATACTGAGTATTACAAAGTTGAAATGTTATGACAAACTGAGTATTACAAAGTTGAAATTTTATGACATACTGAGTATTACAAAGTTGAAATTTTATGACAAACTGAGTATTACAAAGTTGACATTTTATGAAATACTGAGTATTAGAAAGATCAAAATTTTATGACAAACTGAGTATTAAAAAGTTGAAATTTTATGACAAACTGAGTATTACAAAGTTGAAATTTTATGACATACTGAGTATTACAAAGATTAAATTTTATGAAATACTGAGTATTAGAAAGTTGAAATTTTATGACAAACTGAGTATTACAAAGTTGAAATTTTATGACATACTGAGTATTACAAAGATTAAATTTTATGAAATACTGAGTATTAGAAAGTTGAAATTTTATGACATACTGAGTATTACAAAGTTGAAATTTTATGAAATACTGAGTATTAGAAAGTTGAAATTTTATGACAAACTGAGTATTACAAAGATGACATTTTATGAAATACTGAGTATTACAAAGATGAAATTTTATGAAATACTGAGTATTACAAAGATGATATTTTATGAAATACTGAGTATTAGAAAGTTGAAATTTTATGACAAACTGAGTATTAGAAAGATGAAATTTTATGACAAACTGAGTATTACAAAGTTGAAATTTTATGAAATACTGAGTATAACAAAGATGACATTTTATGAAATACTGAGTATTACAAAGATGAAATTTTATGAAATACTGAGTATTACAAAGATGAAATTTTATGAAATACTGAGTATTAGAAAGTTGAAATTTTATGACAAACTGAGTATTAGAAATTTGAAATTTTATGGAATACTGAGTATTACAAAGTTGAAATTTTATGACATACTGAGTATTACAAAGTTGAAATGTTATGACATACTGAGTATTAGAAATTTGAAATTTTATGAAATACTGAGTATTACAAAGATGAAATTTTATGACAAACTGAGTATTAGAAATTTGAAATTTTATAGAATACTGAATATTACAAAGTTGAAATTTTATGACATACTGAGTATTACAAAGTTGAAATGTTATGACAAACTGAGTATTACAAAGTTGAAATTTTATGACAAACTGAGTATTACAAAGTTGAAATTTTATGACATACTGAGTATTACAAAGTTGAAATGTTATGACAAACTGAGTATTACAAAGTTGACATTTTATGAAATACTGAGTATTAGAAAGATCAAAATTTTATGAAATACTGAGTATTACAAAGTTGAAATTTTATGACAAACTGAGTATTACAAAGTTGACATTTTATGAAATACTGAGTATTAGAAAGATCAAAATTTTATGACAAACTGAGTATTAAAAAGTTGAAATTTTATGACAAACTGAGTATTACAAAGTTGAAATTTTATGACATACTGAGTATTACAAAGATTAAATTTTATGAAATACTGAGTATTAGAAAGTTGAAATTTTATGACAAACTGAGTATTACAAAGTTGAAATTTTATGACATACTGAGTATTACAAAGATTAAATTTTATGAAATACTGAGTATTAGAAAGTTGAAATTTTATGACAAACTGAGTATTAGAAAGATGAAATTTTATGACAAACTGAGTATTAGAAATTTGAAATTTTATGAAATACTGAATATTACAAAGTTGAAATGTTATGACAAACTGAGTATTACAAAGTTGAAATTTTATGACATACTGAGTATTACAAAGTTGACATTTTATGAAATACTGAGTATTAGAAAGATGACATTTTATGACATATTGAGTATTAGAAAGAGGAAATTTAATGACATACTAAGTATTAGAACAATTACATTTTATGACATACTGAGTATTACAAAGTTGAAATTTTATGAAATACTGAGTATTAGAAAGATGAAATTTATGACATATTGAGTATTAGAAAGAGGAAATTTAATGACATACTAAGTATTAGAACAATTACATTTTATGACATACTGAGTATTAGAAAGTTGAAATTTTATGACATACTGAGTATTACAAAGATGAAATTTTATGAAATACTGAGTATTAGAAAGATGAAATTTTATGACATACTGAGTATTACAAAGTTGAAATTTTATGACATACTGAGTATTACAAAGATGAAATTTTATGAAATACTGAGTATTAGAAAGATGAAATTTTATGAAATACTGAGTATTACAAAGATGACATTTTATGAAATACTGAGTATTAGAAAGATGAAATTTTATGAAATACTGAGTATTACAAAGATGAAATTTTATGAAATACTGAGTATTACAAAGATGAAATTTTATGAAATACTGAGTATTACAAAGTTGAAATTTTATGACAAACTGAGTATTACAAAGATGAAATTTTATGACAAACTGAGTATTAGAAAGATGACATTTTATGACAAACTGAGTATTACAAAGTTGAAATTTTATGAAATACTGAGTATTACAAAGATGACATTTTATGAAATACTGAATATTACAAAGTTTAAATTTTATGACAAACTGAATATTACAAAGATGAAATTTTATGAAATACTGAGTATTAGAAAGATGAAATTTTATGAAATACTGAGTATTACAAAGATGAAATTTTATGAAATACTGAGTATTACAAAGATGAAATTTTATGAAATACTGAGTATTACAAAGTTGAAATTTTATGACAAACTGAGTATTACAAAGATGAAATTTTATGACAAACTGAGTATTAGAAAGTTGAAATTTTATGACAAACTGAGTATTACAAAGTTGAAATTTTATGACACTGAGTATTACAAAGTTGAAATTTTATGACAAACTGAGTATTACAAAGATGAAATTTTATGAAATACTGAGTATTACAAAGTTGAAATTTTATGACAAACTGAGTATTACAAAGATGACATTTTATGAAATACTGAGTATTACAAAGATGACATTTTATGAAATACTGAGTATTACAAAGATGAAATACTGAGTATTACAAAGTTGAAATTTTATGACAAACTGAGTATTACAAAGATGAAATTTTATGAAATACTGAGTATTACAAAGTTGAAATTTTATGACAAACTGAGTATTACAAAGATGACATTTTATGAAATACTGAGTATTACAAAGATGAAATTTTATGAAATACTGAGTATTACAAAGTTGAAATTTTATGACAAACTGAGTATTACAAAGATGAAATTTTATGACATACTGAGTATTACAAAGATGAAATTTTATGACAAACTGAGTATTACAAAGATGAAATTTTATGAAATACTGAGTATTACAAAGATGACATTTTATGAAATACTGAGTATTACAAAGATGAAATTTTATGAAATACTGAGTATTACAAAGATGAAATTTTATGACAAACTGAGTATTACAAAGATGAAATTTTATGACAAACTGAGTATTACAAAGATGAAATTTTATGACATACTGAGTATTACAAAGATGAAATTTTATGACAAACTGAGTATTACAAAGATGAAATTTTATGAAATACTGAGTATTACAAAGTTGAAATTTTATGACAAACTGAGTATTACAAAGTTGAAATTTTATGACAAACTGAGTATTACAAAGTTGAAATTTTATGACAAACTGAGTATTACAAAGATGAAATTTTATGACAAACTGAATATTACAAAGATGAAATTTTATGACATACTGAGTATTAGAAAGTTGAAATTTTATGACAAACTGAGTATTACAAAGATGACATTTTATGAAATACTGAGTATTACAAAGATGAAATTTTATGACAAACTGAGTATTACAAAGATGACATTTTATGAAATACTGAGTATTACAAAGAAGAAATTTTATGAAATACTGAGTATTACAAAGTTGAAATTTTATGACAAACTGAGTATTACAAAGTTGAAATTTTATGACATACTGAGTATTACAAAGATGAAATTTTATGACAAACTGAGTATTACAAAGTTGACATTTTATGAAATACTGAGTATTAGAAAGATCAAAATTTTATGACAAACTGAGTATTACAAAGTTGAAATTTTATGACAAACTGAGTATTACAAAGTTGAAATTTTATGACAAACTGAGTATTACAAAGTTGAAATTTTATGACATACTGAGTATTAGAAAGATCAAAATTTTATGACATACTGAGTATTAGAAAGATGAAATTTTATGACAAACTGAGTATTACAAAGTTGAAATTTTATGACAAACTGAGTATTACAAAGTTGAAATTTTATGACAAACTGAGTATTACAAAGTTGAAATTTTATGACAAACTGAGTATTACAAAGTTGAAATTTTATGACAAACTGAGTATTACAAAGTTGAAATTTTATGACACTGAGTATTACAAAGATTAAATTTTATGAAATACTGAGTATTACAAAGATGAAATTTTATGACAAACTGAGTATTACAAAGATGAAATTTTATGAAATACTGAGTATTAGAAAGATGAAATTTTATGACAAACTGAGTATTACAAAGATGAAATTTTATGACAAACTGAGTATTACAAAGATGAAATTTTATGACAAACTGAGTATTACAAAGATGAAATTTTATGAAATACTGAGTATTAGAAAGATGAAATTTTATGACAAACTGAGTATTACAAAGTTGAAATTTTATGACAAACTGAGTATTACAAAGTTGAAATTTTATGACAAACTGAGTATTACAGAGTTGAAATTTTATGACAAACTGAGTATTAGAAAGATGAAATTTTATGACAAACTGAGTATTACAAAGATGAAATTTTATGAAATACTGAGTATTAGAAAGATGAAATTTTATGACAAACTGAGTATTAGAAAGTTGAAATTTTATGACAAACTGAGTATTACAGAGTTGAAATTTTATGACAAACTGAGTATTACAAAGTTGAAATTTTATGACAAACTGAGTATTACAGAGTTGAAATTTTATGACAAACTGAGTATTACAAAGTTGAAATTTTATGACAAACTGAGTATTACAAAGATGAAATTTTATGACATACTGAGTATTACAAAGTTGAAATTTTATGAAATACTGAGTATTACAAAGTTGAAATTTTATGAAATACTGAGTATTAGAAAGTTGAAATTTTATGACATACTGAGTATTAGAAAGTTGAAATTTTATGAAATACTGAGTATTAGAAAGTTGAAATTTTATGACATACTGAGTATTACAAAGTTGAAATTTTATGAAATACTGAGTATTAGAAAGTTGAAATTTTATGACAAACTGAGTATTACAAAGATGACATTTTATGAAATACTGAGTATTACAAAGATGAAATTTTATGAAATACTGAGTATTACAAAGATGATATTTTATGAAATACTGAGTATTAGAAAGTTGAAATTTTATGACAAACTGAGTATTAGAAAGATGAAATTTTATGACAAACTGAGTATTACAAAGTTGAAATTTTATGAAATACTGAGTATAACAAAGATGACATTTTATGAAATACTGAGTATTACAAAGATGAAATTTTATGAAATACTGAGTATTACAAAGATGAAATTTTATGAAATACTGAGTATTAGAAAGTTGAAATTTTATGACAAACTGAGTATTAGAAATTTGAAATTTTATGGAATACTGAGTATTACAAAGTTGAAATTTTATGACATACTGAGTATTACAAAGTTGAAATGTTATGACATACTGAGTATTAGAAATTTGAAATTTTATGAAATACTGAGTATTACAAAGATGAAATTTTATGACAAACTGAGTATTAGAAATTTGAAATTTTATAGAATACTGAATATTACAAAGTTGAAATTTTATGACATACTGAGTATTACAAAGTTGAAATGTTATGACAAACTGAGTATTACAAAGTTGAAATTTTATGACAAACTGAGTATTACAAAGTTGAAATTTTATGACATACTGAGTATTACAAAGTTGAAATGTTATGACAAACTGAGTATTACAAAGTTGAAATTTTATGACATACTGAGTATTACAAAGTTGAAATTTTATGACAAACTGAGTATTACAAAGTTGACATTTTATGAAATACTGAGTATTAGAAAGATCAAAATTTTATGACAAACTGAGTATTAAAAAGTTGAAATTTTATGACAAACTGAGTATTACAAAGTTGAAATTTTATGACATACTGAGTATTACAAAGATTAAATTTTATGAAATACTGAGTATTAGAAAGTTGAAATTTTATGACAAACTGAGTATTACAAAGTTGAAATTTTATGACATACTGAGTATTACAAAGATTAAATTTTATGAAATACTGAGTATTAGAAAGTTGAAATTTTATGACATACTGAGTATTACAAAGTTGAAATTTTATGAAATACTGAGTATTAGAAAGTTGAAATTTTATGACAAACTGAGTATTAGAAAGATGAAATTTTATGACAAACTGAGTATTACAAAGATGAAATTTTATGAAATACTGAGTATTAGAAAGATGAAATTTTATGACAAACTGAGTATTAGAAAGTTGAAATTTTATGACAAACTGAGTATTACAGAGTTGAAATTTTATGACAAACTGAGTATTACAAAGTTGAAATTTTATGACAAACTGAGTATTACAGAGTTGAAATTTTATGACAAACTGAGTATTACAAAGTTGAAATTTTATGACAAACTGAGTATTACAAAGATGAAATTTTATGACATACTGAGTATTACAAAGTTGAAATTTTATGACATACTGAGTATTACAAAGTTGAAATTTTATGACAAACTGAGTATTACAAAGTTGAAATTTTATGACAAACTGAGTATTACAGAGTTGAAATTTTATGACAAACTGAGTATTACAAAGTTGAAATTTTATGACAAACTGAGTATTACAGAGTTGAAATTTTATGACAAACTGAGTATTACAAAGTTGAAATTTTATGACAAACTGAGTATTACAAAGATGAAATTTTATGACAAACTGAGTATTACAAAGTTGAAATTTTATGACAAACTGAGTATTACAGAGTTGAAATTTTATGACAAACTGAGTATTACAAAGTTGAAATTTTATGACAAACTGAGTATTACAAAGATGAAATTTTATGACATACTGAGTATTACAAAGTTGAAATTTTATGAAATACTGAGTATTACAAAGTTGAAATTTTATGACATACTGAGTATTACAAAGTTGAAATTTTATGACAAACTGAGTATTACAAAGTTGAAATTTTATGACAAACTGAGTATTACAGAGTTGAAATTTTATGACAAACTGAGTATTACAAAGTTGAAATTTTATGACAAACTGAGTATTACAGAGTTGAAATTTTATGACAAACTGAGTATTACAAAGTTGAAATTTTATGACAAACTGAGTATTACAAAGATGAAATTTTATGACAAACTGAGTATTACAAAGTTGAAATTTTATGACAAACTGAGTATTACAGAGTTGAAATTTTATGACAAACTGAGTATTACAAAGTTGAAATTTTATGACAAACTGAGTATTACAAAGTTGAAATTTTATGACAAACTGAGTATTACAAAGTTGAAATTTTATGACAAACTGAGTATTACAGAGTTGAAATTTTATGAAAAACTGAGTATTACAAAGTTGAAATTTTATGACAAACTGAGTATTACAAAGATGAAATTTTATGACATACTGAGTATTACAAAGTTGAAATTTTATGAAATACTGAGTATTACAAAGTTGAAATTTTATGAAATACTGAGTATTAGAAAGTTGAAATTTTATGACATACTGAGTATTACAAAGTTGAAATTTTATGAAATACTGAGTATTAGAAAGTTGAAATTTTATGACAAACTGAGTATTACAAAGATGACATTTTATGAAATACTGAGTATTACAAAGATGAAATTTTATGAAATACTGAGTATTACAAAGATGATATTTTATGAAATACTGAGTATTAGAAAGTTGAAATTTTATGACAAACTGAGTATTAGAAAGATGAAATTTTATGACAAACTGAGTATTACAAAGTTGAAATTTTATGAAATACTGAGTATAACAAAGATGACATTTTATGAAATACTGAGTATTACAAAGATGAAATTTTATGAAATACTGAGTATTACAAAGATGAAATTTTATGAAATACTGAGTATTAGAAAGTTGAAATTTTATGACAAACTGAGTATTAGAAATTTGAAATTTTATGGAATACTGAGTATTACAAAGTTGAAATTTTATGACATACTGAGTATTACAAAGTTGAAATGTTATGACATACTGAGTATTAGAAATTTGAAATTTTATGAAATACTGAGTATTACAAAGATGAAATTTTATGACAAACTGAGTATTAGAAATTTGAAATTTTATAGAATACTGAATATTACAAAGTTGAAATTTTATGACATACTGAGTATTACAAAGTTGAAATGTTATGACAAACTGAGTATTACAAAGTTGAAATTTTATGACAAACTGAGTATTACAAAGTTGAAATTTTATGACATACTGAGTATTACAAAGTTGAAATGTTATGACAAACTGAGTATTACAAAGTTGAAATTTTATGACATACTGAGTATTACAAAGTTGAAATTTTATGACAAACTGAGTATTACAAAGTTGACATTTTATGAAATACTGAGTATTAGAAAGATCAAAATTTTATGACAAACTGAGTATTAAAAAGTTGAAATTTTATGACAAACTGAGTATTACAAAGTTGAAATTTTATGACATACTGAGTATTACAAAGATTAAATTTTATGAAATACTGAGTATTAGAAAGTTGAAATTTTATGACAAACTGAGTATTACAAAGTTGAAATTTTATGACATACTGAGTATTACAAAGATTAAATTTTATGAAATACTGAGTATTAGAAAGTTGAAATTTTATGACATACTGAGTATTACAAAGATGAAATTTTATGACAAACTGAATATTACAAAGATGAAATTTTATGACAAACTGAATATTACAAAGATGACATTTTATGAAATACTGAGTATTACAAAGTTGAAATTTTATGAAATACTGAGTATTAGAAAGTTGAAATTTTATGACAAACTGAGTATTACAAAGATGACATTTTATGAAATACTGAGTATTACAAAGATGAAATTTTATGAAATACTGAGTATTACAAAGATGATATTTTATGAAATACTGAGTATTAGAAAGTTGAAATTTTATGACAAACTGAGTATTAGAAAGATGAAATTTTATGACAAACTGAGTATTACAAAGTTGAAATTTTATGAAATACTGAGTATAACAAAGATGACATTTTATGAAATACTGAGTATTACAAAGATGAAATTTTATGAAATACTGAGTATTACAAAGATGAAATTTTATGAAATACTGAGTATTAGAAAGTTGAAATTTTATGACAAACTGAGTATTAGAAATTTGAAATTTTATGGAATACTGAGTATTACAAAGTTGAAATTTTATGACATACTGAGTATTACAAAGTTGAAATGTTATGACATACTGAGTATTAGAAATTTGAAATTTTATGAAATACTGAGTATTACAAAGATGAAATTTTATGACAAACTGAGTATTAGAAATTTGAAATTTTATAGAATACTGAATATTACAAAGTTGAAATTTTATGACATACTGAGTATTACAAAGTTGAAATGTTATGACAAACTGAGTATTACAAAGTTGAAATTTTATGACAAACTGAGTATTACAAAGTTGAAATTTTATGACATACTGAGTATTACAAAGTTGAAATGTTATGACAAACTGAGTATTACAAAGTTGACATTTTATGAAATACTGAGTATTAGAAAGATCAAAATTTTATGAAATACTGAGTATTACAAAGTTGAAATTTTATGACAAACTGAGTATTACAAAGTTGACATTTTATGAAATACTGAGTATTAGAAAGATCAAAATTTTATGACAAACTGAGTATTAAAAAGTTGAAATTTTATGACAAACTGAGTATTACAAAGTTGAAATTTTATGACATACTGAGTATTACAAAGATTAAATTTTATGAAATACTGAGTATTAGAAAGTTGAAATTTTATGACAAACTGAGTATTACAAAGTTGAAATTTTATGACATACTGAGTATTACAAAGATTAAATTTTATGAAATACTGAGTATTAGAAAGTTGAAATTTTATGACAAACTGAGTATTAGAAAGATGAAATTTTATGACAAACTGAGTATTAGAAATTTGAAATTTTATGAAATACTGAATATTACAAAGTTGAAATGTTATGACAAACTGAGTATTACAAAGTTGAAATTTTATGACATACTGAGTATTACAAAGTTGACATTTTATGAAATACTGAGTATTAGAAAGATGACATTTTATGACATATTGAGTATTAGAAAGAGGAAATTTAATGACATACTAAGTATTAGAACAATTACATTTTATGACATACTGAGTATTACAAAGTTGAAATTTTATGAAATACTGAGTATTAGAAAGATGAAATTTATGACATATTGAGTATTAGAAAGAGGAAATTTAATGACATACTAAGTATTAGAACAATTACATTTTATGACATACTGAGTATTAGAAAGTTGAAATTTTATGACATACTGAGTATTACAAAGATGAAATTTTATGAAATACTGAGTATTAGAAAGATGAAATTTTATGACATACTGAGTATTACAAAGTTGAAATTTTATGACATACTGAGTATTACAAAGATGAAATTTTATGAAATACTGAGTATTAGAAAGATGAAATTTTATGAAATACTGAGTATTACAAAGATGACATTTTATGAAATACTGAGTATTAGAAAGATGAAATTTTATGAAATACTGAGTATTACAAAGATGAAATTTTATGAAATACTGAGTATTACAAAGTTGAAATTTTATGACAAACTGAGTATTACAAAGATGAAATTTTATGACAAACTGAGTATTAGAAAGATGACATTTTATGACAAACTGAGTATTACAAAGTTGAAATTTTATGAAATACTGAGTATTACAAAGATGACATTTTATGAAATACTGAATATTACAAAGTTTAAATTTTATGACAAACTGAATATTACAAAGATGAAATTTTATGAAATACTGAGTATTAGAAAGATGAAATTTTATGAAATACTGAGTATTACAAAGATGAAATTTTATGAAATACTGAGTATTACAAAGATGAAATTTTATGAAATACTGAGTATTACAAAGTTGAAATTTTATGACAAACTGAGTATTACAAAGATGAAATTTTATGACAAACTGAGTATTAGAAAGTTGAAATTTTATGACAAACTGAGTATTACAAAGTTGAAATTTTATGACACTGAGTATTACAAAGTTGAAATTTTATGACAAACTGAGTATTACAAAGATGAAATTTTATGAAATACTGAGTATTACAAAGTTGAAATTTTATGACAAACTGAGTATTACAAAGATGACATTTTATGAAATACTGAGTATTACAAAGATGACATTTTATGAAATACTGAGTATTACAAAGATGAAATACTGAGTATTACAAAGTTGAAATTTTATGACAAACTGAGTATTACAAAGATGAAATTTTATGAAATACTGAGTATTACAAAGTTGAAATTTTATGACAAACTGAGTATTACAAAGATGACATTTTATGAAATACTGAGTATTACAAAGATGAAATTTTATGAAATACTGAGTATTACAAAGTTGAAATTTTATGACAAACTGAGTATTACAAAGATGAAATTTTATGACATACTGAGTATTACAAAGATGAAATTTTATGACAAACTGAGTATTACAAAGATGAAATTTTATGAAATACTGAGTATTACAAAGATGACATTTTATGAAATACTGAGTATTACAAAGATGAAATTTTATGAAATACTGAGTATTACAAAGATGAAATTTTATGACAAACTGAGTATTACAAAGATGAAATTTTATGACAAACTGAGTATTACAAAGATGAAATTTTATGACATACTGAGTATTACAAAGATGAAATTTTATGACAAACTGAGTATTACAAAGATGAAATTTTATGAAATACTGAGTATTACAAAGTTGAAATTTTATGACAAACTGAGTATTACAAAGTTGAAATTTTATGACAAACTGAGTATTACAAAGTTGAAATTTTATGACAAACTGAGTATTACAAAGATGAAATTTTATGACAAACTGAATATTACAAAGATGAAATTTTATGACATACTGAGTATTAGAAAGTTGAAATTTTATGACAAACTGAGTATTACAAAGATGACATTTTATGAAATACTGAGTATTACAAAGATGAAATTTTATGACAAACTGAGTATTACAAAGATGACATTTTATGAAATACTGAGTATTACAAAGATGAAATTTTATGAAATACTGAGTATTACAAAGTTGAAATTTTATGACAAACTGAGTATTACAAAGTTGAAATTTTATGACATACTGAGTATTACAAAGATGAAATTTTATGAAATACTGAGTATTAGAAAGATGAAATTTTATGAAATACTGAGTATTACAAAGATGACATTTTATGAAATACTGAGTATTAGAAAGATGAAATTTTATGAAATACTGAGTATTACAAAGATGAAATTTTATGAAATACTGAGTATTACAAAGATTAAATTTTATGAAATACTGAGTATTAGAAAGATGACATTTTATGACATATTGAGTATTAGAAAGAGGAAATTTAATGACATACTAAGTATTAGAACAATTACATTTTATGACATACTGAGTATTACAAAGTTGAAATTTTATGAAATACTGAGTATTAGAAAGATGAAATTTAATGACATACTAAGTATTAGAACAATTACATTTTATGACATACTGAGTATTAGAAAGTTGAAATTTTATGACATACTGAGTATTACAAAGATGAAATTTTATGAAATACTGAGTATTAGAAAGATGAAATTTTATGACATACTAAGTATTAGAACAATTACATTTTATGACATACTGAGTATTAGAAAGTTGAAATTTTATGACATACTGAGTATTACAAAGATGAAATTTTATGAAATACTGAGTATTAGAAAGATGAAATTTTATGACATACTGAGTATTACAAAGTTGAAATTTTATGACATACTGAGTATTACAAAGATGAAATTTTATGAAATACTGAGTATTAGAAAGATGAAATTTTATGAAATACTGAGTATTACAAAGATGACATTTTATGACATACTGAGTATTACAAAGATGAAATTTTATGACATACTGAGTATTACAAAGATGAAATTTTATGAAATACTGAGTATTAGAAAGATGAAATTTTATGAAATACTGAGTATTAGAAAGAGGAAATTTAATGACATACTAAGTATTAGAACAATTACATTTTATGACATACTGAGTATTAGAAAGTTGAAATTTTATGACATACTGAGTATTACAAAGATGAAATTTTATGAAATACTGAGTATTAGAAAGATGAAATTTTATGACATACTGAGTATTACAAAGTTGAAATTTTATGACATACTGAGTATTACAAAGATGAAATTTTATGAAATACTGAGTATTAGAAAGATGAAATTTTATGAAATACTGAGTATTACAAAGATGACATTTTATGAAATACTGAGTATTAGAAAGATGAAATTTTATGAAATACTGAGTATTACAAAGATGAAATTTTATGAAATACTGAGTATTACAAAGATGAAATTTTATGAAATACTGAGTATTACAAAGTTGAAATTTTATGACAAACTGAGTATTACAAAGATGAAATTTTATGACAAACTGAGTATTAGAAAGATGACATTTTATGACAAACTGAGTATTACAAAGATGACATTTTATGAAATACTGAATATTACAAAGTTTAAATTTTATGACAAACTGAATATTACAAAGATGAAATTTTATGAAATACTGAGTATTAGAAAGTTGAAATTTTATGACAAACTGAGTATTACAAAGTTGAAATTTTATGACACTGAGTATTACAAAGTTGAAATTTTATGACAAACTGAGTATTACAAAGATGAAATTTTATGACATACTGAGTATTACAAAGTTGACATTTTATGAAATACTGAGTATTAGAAAGATGACATTTTATGACATATTGAGTATTAGAAAGAGGAAATTTAATGACATACTAAGTATTAGAACAATTACATTTTATGACATACTGAGTATTACAAAGTTGAAATTTTATGAAATACTGAGTATTAGAAAGATGAAATTTATGACATATTGAGTATTAGAAAGAGGAAATTTAATGACATACTAAGTATTAGAACAATTACATTTTATGACATACTGAGTATTAGAAAGTTGAAATTTTATGACATACTGAGTATTACAAAGATGAAATTTTATGAAATACTGAGTATTAGAAAGATGAAATTTTATGACATACTGAGTATTACAAAGTTGAAATTTTATGACATACTGAGTATTACAAAGATGAAATTTTATGAAATACTGAGTATTAGAAAGATGAAATTTTATGAAATACTGAGTATTACAAAGATGACATTTTATGAAATACTGAGTATTAGAAAGATGAAATTTTATGAAATACTGAGTATTACAAAGATGAAATTTTATGAAATACTGAGTATTACAAAGATGAAATTTTATGAAATACTGAGTATTAGAAAGATGAAATTTTATGAAATACTGAGTATTACAAAGTTGAAATTTTATGACAAACTGAGTATTACAAAGATGAAATTTTATGACAAACTGAGTATTAGAAAGATGACATTTTATGACAAACTGAGTATTACAAAGTTGAAATTTTATGAAATACTGAGTATTACAAAGATGACATTTTATGAAATACTGAATATTACAAAGTTTAAATTTTATGACAAACTGAATATTACAAAGATGAAATTTTATGAAATACTGAGTATTAGAAAGTTGAAATTTTATGACAAACTGAGTATTACAAAGTTGAAATTTTATGACACTGAGTATTACAAAGTTGAAATTTTATGACAAACTGAGTATTACAAAGATGAAATTTTATGAAATACTGAGTATTACAAAGTTGAAATTTTATGACAAACTGAGTATTACAAAGATGACATTTTATGAAATACTGAGTATTACAAAGATGACATTTTATGAAATACTGAGTATTACAAAGATGAAATTTTATGAAATACTGAGTATTACAAAGTTGAAATTTTATGACAAACTGAGTATTACAAAGATGAAATTTTATGAAATACTGAGTATTACAAAGTTGAAATTTTATGACAAACTGAGTATTACAAAGATGACATTTTATGAAATACTGAGTATTACAAAGATGAAATTTTATGAAATACTGAGTATTACAAAGTTGAAATTTTATGACAAACTGAGTATTACAAAGATGAAATTTTATGAAATACTGAGTATTACAAAGTTGAAATTTTATGACAAACTGAGTATTACAAAGATGACATTTTATGAAATACTGAGTATTACAAAGATGACATTTTATGAAATACTGAGTATTACAAAGATGAAATTTTATGAAATACTGAGTATTACAAAGTTGAAATTTTATGACAAACTGAGTATTACAAAGATGAAATTTTATGAAATACTGAGTATTACAAAGTTGAAATTTTATGACAAACTGAGTATTACAAAGATGACATTTTATGAAATACTGAGTATTACAAAGATGAAATTTTATGAAATACTGAGTATTACAAAGTTGAAATTTTATGACAAACTGAGTATTACAAAGATGAAATTTTATGAAATACTGAGTATTACAAAGTTGAAATTTTATGACAAACTGAGTATTACAAAGATGACATTTTATGAAATACTGAGTATTACAAAGATGACATTTTATGAAATACTGAGTATTACAAAGATGAAATTTTATGAAATACTGAGTATTACAAAGTTGAAATTTTATGACAAACTGAGTATTACAAAGATGAAATTTTATGAAATACTGAGTATTACAAAGTTGAAATTTTATGACAAACTGAGTATTACAAAGATGACATTTTATGAAATACTGAGTATTACAAAGATGAAATTTTATGAAATACTGAGTATTACAAAGATGAAATTTTATGACAAACTGAGTATTACAAAGATGAAATTTTATGACAAACTGAGTATTACAAAGATGAAATTTTATGACATACTGAGTATTACAAAGATGAAATTTTATGACAAACTGAGTATTACAAAGATGAAATTTTATGAAATACTGAGTATTACAAAGTTGAAATTTTATGACAAACTGAGTATTACAAAGTTGAAATTTTATGACAAACTGAGTATTACAAAGATGAAATTTTATGACAAACTGAATATTACAAAGATGAAATTTTATGACATACTGAGTATTAGAAAGTTGAAATTTTATGACAAACTGAGTATTACAAAGATGACATTTTATGAAATACTGAGTATTACAAAGATGAAATTTTATGACAAACTGAGTATTACAAAGATGACATTTTATGAAATACTGAGTATTACAAAGATGAAATTTTATGAAATACTGAGTATTACAAAGTTGAAATTTTATGACAAACTGAGTATTACAAAGATGAAATTTTATGAAATACTGAGTATTAGAAAGTTGAAATTTTATGACAAACTGAGTATTACAAAGATGACATTTTATGAAATACTGAGTATTACAAAGATGAAATTTTATGAAATACTGAGTATTACAAAGTTGAAATTTTATGACAAACTGAGTATTACAAAGATGACATTTTATGAAATACTGAGTATTACAAAGATGAAATTTTATGAAATACTGAGTATTACAAAGTTGAAATTTTATGACAAACTGAGTATTACAAAGATGAAATTTTATGACAAACTGAGTATTACAAAGATGAAATTTTATGAAATACTGAGTATTACAAAGTTGAAATTTTATGACAAACTGAGTATTACAAAGATGAAATTTTATGAAATACTGAGTATTACAAAGTTGAAATTTTATGACAAACTGAGTATTACAAAGATGAAATTTTATGACATACTGAGTATTACAAAGTTGAAATTTTATGACAAACTGAGTATTACAAAGATGAAATTTTATGACATACTGAGTATTAGAAAGTTGAAATTTTATGACAAACTGAGTATTACAAAGATGAAATTTTATGACAAACTGAGTATTACAAAGATGAAATTTTATGACAAACTGAGTATTACAAAGATGAAATTTTATGACATACTGAGTATTACAAAGTTGAAATTTTATGACAAACTGAGTATTACAAAGATGAAATTTTATGACATACTGAGTATTACAAAGTTGAAATTTTATGACATACTGAGTATTAGAAAGTTGAAATTTTATGAAATACTGAGTATTACAAAGATGAAATTTTATGACATACTGAGTATTAGAAAGTTGAAATTTTATGACATACTGAGTATTACAAAGATGACATTTTATGAAATACTGAGTATTACAAAGTTGAAATTTTATGACAAACTGAGTATTACAAAGATGAAATTTTATGAAATACTGAGTATTACAAAGTTGAAATTTTATGACAAACTGAGTATTACAAAGATGAAATTTTATGACATACTGAGTATTACAAAGTTGAAATTTTATGACAAACTGAGTATTACAAAGATGAAATTTTATGAAATACTGAGTATTACAAAGTTGAAATTTTATGACAAACTGAGTATTACAAAGATGAAATTTTATGACAAACTGAGTATTACAAAGTTGAAATTTTATGACAAACTGAGTATTACAAAGATGAAATTTTATGACATACTGAGTATTAGAAAGTTGAAATTTTATGACATACTGAGTATTACAAAGATGAAATTTTATGAAATACTGAGTATTACAAAGTTGAAATTTTATGACAAACTGAGTATTACAAAGATGAAATTTTATGACAAACTGAGTATTAGAAAGTTGAAATTTTATGACATACTGAATATTACAAAGTTGAAATTTTATGACAAACTGAGTATTACAAAGTTGAAATTTTATGACAAACTGAGTATTACAAAGATGAAATTTTATGACAAACTGAATATTACAAAGATGAAATTTTATGACATACTGAGTATTAGAAAGTTGAAATTTTATGACAAACTGAGTATTACAAAGATGACATTTTATGAAATACTGAGTATTACAAAGATGAAATTTTATGACAAACTGAGTATTACAAAGATGACATTTTATGAAATACTGAGTATTACAAAGATGAAATTTTATGAAATACTGAGTATTACAAAGTTGAAATTTTATGACAAACTGAGTATTACAAAGATGAAATTTTATGAAATACTGAGTATTAGAAAGTTGAAATTTTATGACAAACTGAGTATTACAAAGATGACATTTTATGAAATACTGAGTATTACAAAGATGAAATTTTATGAAATACTGAGTATTACAAAGTTGAAATTTTATGACAAACTGAGTATTACAAAGATGACATTTTATGAAATACTGAGTATTACAAAGATGAAATTTTATGACAAACTGAGTATTACAAAGATGAAATTTTATGACATACTGAGTATTACAAAGTTGAAATTTTATGACAAACTGAGTATTACAAAGATGAAATTTTATGACATACTGAGTATTACAAAGATGAAATTTTATGAAATACTGAGTATTACAAAGTTGAAATTTTATGAAATACTGAGTATTACAAAGTTGAAATTTTATGACATACTGAGTATTACAAAGATGAAATTTTATGACATACTGAGTATTACAAAGATGAAATTTTATGAAATACTGAGTATTACAAAGTTGAAATTTTATGACAAACTGAGTATTACAAAGATGAAATTTTATGACATACTGAGTATTACAAAGATGAAATTTTATGACAAACTGAGTATTACAAAGATGAAATTTTATGAAATACTGAGTATTACAAAGTTGAAATTTTATGACAAACTGAGTATTACAAAGATGAAATTTTATGACATACTGAGTATTACAAAGTTGAAATTTTATGACAAACTGAGTATTACAAAGATGAAATTTTATGAAATACTGAGTATTACAAAGTTGAAATTTTATGACAAACTGAGTATTACAAAGATGAAATTTTATGAAATACTGAGTATTACAAAGATGAAATTTTATGAAATACTGAGTATTACAAAGTTGAAATTTTATGACAAACTGAGTATTACAAAGATGAAATTTTATGAAATACTGAGTATTACAAAGTTGAAATTTTATGACAAACTGAGTATTACAAAGATGAAATTTTATGAAATACTGAGTATTACAAAGTTGAAATTTTATGACAAACTGAGTATTACAAAGATGAAATTTTATGACATACTGAGTATTACAAAGATGAAATTTTATGAAATACTGAGTATTACAAAGATGAAATTTTATGACATACTGAGTATTAGAAAGTTGAAATTTTATGACAAACTGAGTATTACAAAGATGACATTTTATGAAATACTGAGTATTACAAAGATGAAATTTTATGACATACTGAGTATTACAAAGATGAAATTTTATGAAATACTGAGTATTACAAAGATGAAATTTTATGACATACTGAGTATTAGAAAGTTGAAATTTTATGACAAACTGAGTATTACAAAGATGACATTTTATGAAATACTGAGTATTACAAAGATGAAATTTTATGACATACTGAGTATTAGAAAGTTGAAATTTTATGACAAACTGAGTATTACAAAGTTGAAATTTTATGAAATACTGAGTATTAGAAAGTTGAAATTTTATGACAAACTGAGTATTACAAAGATGAAATTTTATGAAATACTGAGTATTACAAAGTTGAAATTTTATGACAAACTGAGTATTACAAAGATGACATTTTATGAAATACTGAATATTACAAAGTTGAAATTTTATGACAAACTGAGTATTACAAAGATGAAATTTTATGAAATACTGAGTATTACAAAGTTGAAATTTTATGACAAACTGAGTATTACAAAGATGAAATTTTATGAAATACTGAGTATTACAAAGTTGAAATTTTATGACAAACTGAGTATTACAAAGATGAAATTTTATGACATACTGAGTATTA
This sequence comes from Rhinogobio ventralis, assembly GCA_039654625.1. Lineage (NCBI taxonomy): Eukaryota > Metazoa > Chordata > Actinopteri > Cypriniformes > Gobionidae > Rhinogobio > Rhinogobio ventralis. The sequence continues at coordinate 38,553,664 of CM077211.1, forward strand.
CAAAGTTGAAATTTTATGACAAACTGAGTATTACAAAGATGAAATTTTATGAAATACTGAGTATTAGAAAGTTGAAATTTTATGACAAACTGAGTATTACAAAGATGAAATTTTATGAAATACTGAGTATTAGAAAGTTGAAATTTTATGACAAACTGAGTATTACAAAGATGAAATTTTATGACAAACTGAGTATTACAAAGATGAAATTTTATGAAATACTGAGTATTACAAAGTTGAAATTTTATGACAAACTGAGTATTACAAAGATGAAATTTTATGAAATACTGAGTATTACAAAGTTGAAATTTTATGACAAACTGAGTATTACAAAGATGAAATTTTATGAAATACTGAGTATTACAAAGTTGAAATTTTATGACAAACTGAGTATTACAAAGATGACATTTTATGAAATACTGAGTATTACAAAGTTGAAATTTTATGACAAACTGAGTATTACAAAGATGACATTTTATGAAATACTGAGTATTACAAAGATGAAATTTTATGACATACTGAGTATTAGAAAGTTGAAATTTTATGACAAACTGAGTATTACAAAGATGAAATTTTATGAAATACTGAGTATTACAAAGTTGAAATTTTATGACAAACTGAGTATTACAAAGATGACATTTTATGAAATACTGAGTATTACAAAGATGAAATTTTATGACAAACTGAGTATTACAAAGATGAAATTTTATGAAATACTGAGTATTAGAAAGTTGAAATTTTATGACAAACTGAGTATTACAAAGATGAAATTTTATGAAATACTGAGTATTAGAAAGTTGAAATTTTATGACAAACTGAGTATTACAAAGATGAAATTTTATGAAATACTGAGTATTACAAAGTTGAAATTTTATGACAAACTGAGTATTACAAAGATGACATTTTATGAAATACTGAGTATTACAAAGTTGAAATTTTATGACAAACTGAGTATTACAAAGATGACATTTTATGAAATACTGAGTATTACAAAGATGAAATTTTATGACATACTGAGTATTAGAAAGTTGAAATTTTATGACAAACTGAGTATTACAAAGATGAAATTTTATGAAATACTGAGTATTACAAAGTTGAAATTTTATGACAAACTGAGTATTACAAAGATGACATTTTATGAAATACTGAGTATTACAAAGATGAAATTTTATGACAAACTGAGTATTACAAAGATGAAATTTTATGAAATACTGAGTATTAGAAAGTTGAAATTTTATGACAAACTGAGTATTACAAAGATGAAATTTTATGAAATACTGAGTATTAGAAAGTTGAAATTTTATGACAAACTGAGTATTACAAAGTTGAAATTTTATGAAATACTGAGTATTAGAAAGTTGAAATTTTATGACAAACTGAGTATTACAAAGTTGAAATTTTATGAAATACTGAGTATTACAAAGTTGAAATTTTATGACAAACTGAGTATTACAAAGATGACATTTTATGAAATACTGAGTATTACAAAGTTGACATTTTATGACAAACTGAGTATTACAAAGATGACATTTTATGAAATACTGAGTATTACAAAGTTGAAATTTTATGACAAACTGAGTATTACAAAGTCGAAATTTTGTGAAATACTGAGTATTAGAAAGTTGAAATTTTATGACAAACTGAGTATTACAAAGATGAAATTTTATGAAATACTGAGTATTACAAAGTTGAAATTTTATGACAAACTGAGTATTACAAAGATGACATTTTATGAAATACTGAGTATTACAAAGATGAAATTTTATGACATACTGAGTATTAGAAAGTTGAAATTTTATGACAAACTGAGTATTACAAAGTTGAAATTTTATGAAATACTGAGTATTACAAAGATGAAATTTTATGACAAACTGAGTATTACAAAGTTGAAATTTTATGAAATACTGAGTATTACAAAGTTGAAATTTTATGACAAACTGAGTATTACAAAGATGAAATTTTATGAAATACTGAGTATTAGAAAGTTGAAATTTTATGACAAACTGAGTATTACAAAGTTGAAATTTTATGAAATACTGAGTATTAGAAAGTTGAAATTTTATGACAAACTGAGTATTACAAAGATGAAATTTTATGAAATACTGAGTATTACAAAGTTGAAATTTTATGACAAACTGAGTATTACAAAGATGACATTTTATGAAATACTGAGTATTACAAAGATGAAATTTTATGACAAACTGAGTATTACAAAGATGAAATTTTATGAAATACTGAGTATTAGAAAGTTGAAATTTTATGACAAACTGAGTATTACAAAGATGAAATTTTATGAAATACTGAGTATTACAAAGTTGAAATTTTATGAAATACTGAGTATTAGAAAGTTGAAATTTTATGAAATACTGAGTATTACAAAGTTGAAATTTTATGAAATACTGAGTATTAGAAAGTTGAAATTTTATGACAAACTGAGTATTACAAAGTTGAAATTTTATGAAATACTGAGTATTAGAAAGTTGAAATTTTATGACAAACTGAGTATTACAAAGATGAAATTTTATGAAATACTGAGTATTACAAAGTTGAAATTTTATGACAAACTGAGTATTACAAAGTTGAAATTTTGTGAAATACTGAGTATTAGAAAGTTGAAATTTTATGACAAACTGAGTATTACAAAGATGAAATTTTATGAAATACTGAGTATTACAAAGTTGAAATTTTATGACAAACTGAGTATTAGAAAGTTGAAATTTTATGACAAACTGAGTATTACAAAGTTGAAATTTTATGAAATACTGAGTATTAGAAAGTTGAAATTTTATGACAAACTGAGTATTACAAAGATGAAATTTTATGAAATACTGAGTATTAGAAAGTTGAAATTTTATGACATACTGAGTATTACAAAGTTGAAATTTTATGACAAACTGAGTATTAGAAAGTTGAAATTTTATGACAAACTGAGTATTACAAAGTTGAAATTTTATGAAATACTGAGTATTAGAAAGTTGAAATTTTATGACAAACTGAGTATTACAAAGATGAAATTTTATGAAATACTGAGTATTAGAAAGTTGAAATTTTATGAAATACTGAGTATTAGAAAGTTGAAATTTTATGACAAACTGAGTATTACAAAGATGAAATTTTATGAAATACTGAGTATTACAAAGATGAAATTTTATGACATACTGAGTATTAGAAAGTTGAAATTTTATGACAAACTGAGTATTACAAAGTTGAAATTTTATGAAATACTGAGTATTAGAAAGTTGAAATTTTATGACAAACTGAGTATTACAAAGATGAAATTTTATGAAATACTGAGTATTACAAAGTTGAAATTTTATGACAAACTGAGTATTACAAAGATGACATTTTATGAAATACTGAATATTACAAAGTTGAAATTTTATGACAAACTGAGTATTACAAAGATGAAATTTTATGAAATACTGAGTATTACAAAGTTGAAATTTTATGACAAACTGAGTATTACAAAGATGAAATTTTATGAAATACTGAGTATTACAAAGTTGAAATTTTATGACAAACTGAGTATTACAAAGATGAAATTTTATGACATACTGAGTATTACAAAGTTGAAATTTTATGACAAACTGAGTATTACAAAGATGAAATTTTATGAAATACTGAGTATTAGAAAGTTGAAATTTTATGACAAACTGAGTATTACAAAGATGAAATTTTATGAAATACTGAGTATTAGAAAGTTGAAATTTTATGACAAACTGAGTATTACAAAGATGAAATTTTATGACAAACTGAGTATTACAAAGATGAAATTTTATGAAATACTGAGTATTACAAAGTTGAAATTTTATGACAAACTGAGTATTACAAAGATGAAATTTTATGAAATACTGAGTATTACAAAGTTGAAATTTTATGACAAACTGAGTATTACAAAGATGAAATTTTATGAAATACTGAGTATTACAAAGTTGAAATTTTATGACAAACTGAGTATTACAAAGATGACATTTTATGAAATACTGAGTATTACAAAGTTGAAATTTTATGACAAACTGAGTATTACAAAGATGACATTTTATGAAATACTGAGTATTACAAAGATGAAATTTTATGACATACTGAGTATTAGAAAGTTGAAATTTTATGACAAACTGAGTATTACAAAGATGAAATTTTATGAAATACTGAGTATTACAAAGTTGAAATTTTATGACAAACTGAGTATTACAAAGATGAAATTTTATGAAATACTGAGTATTAGAAAGTTGAAATTTTATGACAAACTGAGTATTACAAAGATGACATTTTATGAAATACTGAGTATTACAAAGATGAAATTTTATGACAAACTGAGTATTACAAAGATGAAATTTTATGAAATACTGAGTATTAGAAAGTTGAAATTTTATGACAAACTGAGTATTACAAAGATGAAATTTTATGAAATACTGAGTATTAGAAAGTTGAAATTTTATGACAAACTGAGTATTACAAAGATGAAATTTTATGAAATACTGAGTATTACAAAGTTGAAATTTTATGACAAACTGAGTATTACAAAGATGACATTTTATGAAATACTGAGTATTACAAAGTTGAAATTTTATGACAAACTGAGTATTACAAAGATGACATTTTATGAAATACTGAGTATTACAAAGATGAAATTTTATGACATACTGAGTATTAGAAAGTTGAAATTTTATGACAAACTGAGTATTACAAAGATGAAATTTTATGAAATACTGAGTATTACAAAGTTGAAATTTTATGACAAACTGAGTATTACAAAGATGACATTTTATGAAATACTGAGTATTACAAAGATGAAATTTTATGACAAACTGAGTATTACAAAGATGAAATTTTATGAAATACTGAGTATTAGAAAGTTGAAATTTTATGACAAACTGAGTATTACAAAGATGAAATTTTATGAAATACTGAGTATTAGAAAGTTGAAATTTTATGACAAACTGAGTATTACAAAGATGACATTTTATGAAATACTGAGTATTACAAAGTTGAAATTTTATGACAAACTGAGTATTACAAAGATGACATTTTATGAAATACTGAGTATTACAAAGATGAAATTTTATGACAAACTGAGTATTACAAAGTTGAAATTTTATGAAATACTGAGTATTAGAAAGTTGAAATTTTATGACAAACTGAGTATTACAAAGATGAAATTTTATGAAATACTGAGTATTACAAAGTTGAAATTTTATGACAAACTGAGTATTACAAAGATGACATTTTATGAAATACTGAGTATTACAAAGATGAAATTTTATGACAAACTGAGTATTACAAAGATGACATTTTATGAAATACTGAGTATTACAAAGATGAAATTTTATGACAAACTGAGTATTACAAAGTTGAAATTTTATGAAATACTGAGTATTAGAAAGTTGAAATTTTATGACAAACTGAGTATTACAAAGATGAAATTTTATGAAATACTGAGTATTACAAAGTTGAAATTTTATGACAAACTGAGTATTACAAAGATGACATTTTATGAAATACTGAGTATTACAAAGTTGAAATTTTATGACAAACTGAGTATTACAAAGATGACATTTTATGAAATACTGAGTATTACAAAGTTGAAATTTTATGACAAACTGAGTATTACAAAGATGACATTTTATGAAATACTGAGTATTACAAAGTTGACATTTTATGACAAACTGAGTATTACAAAGATGACATTTTATGAAATACTGAGTATTACAAAGTTGAAATTTTATGACAAACTGAGTATTACAAAGTCGAAATTTTGTGAAATACTGAGTATTAGAAAGTTGAAATTTTATGACAAACTGAGTATTACAAAGATGAAATTTTATGAAATACTGAGTATTACAAAGTTGAAATTTTATGACAAACTGAGTATTACAAAGATGACATTTTATGAAATACTGAGTATTACAAAGATGAAATTTTATGACATACTGAGTATTAGAAAGTTGAAATTTTATGACAAACTGAGTATTACAAAGTTGAAATTTTATGAAATACTGAGTATTACAAAGATGAAATTTTATGACAAACTGAGTATTACAAAGTTGAAATTTTATGAAATACTGAGTATTACAAAGTTGAAATTTTATGACAAACTGAGTATTACAAAGATGAAATTTTATGAAATACTGAGTATTAGAAAGTTGAAATTTTATGACAAACTGAGTATTACAAAGTTGAAATTTTATGAAATACTGAGTATTAGAAAGTTGAAATTTTATGACAAACTGAGTATTACAAAGATGAAATTTTATGAAATACTGAGTATTACAAAGTTGAAATTTTATGACAAACTGAGTATTACAAAGATGACATTTTATGAAATACTGAGTATTACAAAGATGAAATTTTATGACAAACTGAGTATTACAAAGATGAAATTTTATGAAATACTGAGTATTAGAAAGTTGAAATTTTATGACAAACTGAGTATTACAAAGATGAAATTTTATGAAATACTGAGTATTACAAAGTTGAAATTTTATGAAATACTGAGTATTAGAAAGTTGAAATTTTATGAAATACTGAGTATTACAAAGTTGAAATTTTATGAAATACTGAGTATTAGAAAGTTGAAATTTTATGACAAACTGAGTATTACAAAGTTGAAATTTTATGAAATACTGAGTATTAGAAAGTTGAAATTTTATGACAAACTGAGTATTACAAAGATGAAATTTTATGAAATACTGAGTATTACAAAGTTGAAATTTTATGACAAACTGAGTATTACAAAGTTGAAATTTTGTGAAATACTGAGTATTAGAAAGTTGAAATTTTATGACAAACTGAGTATTACAAAGATGAAATTTTATGAAATACTGAGTATTACAAAGTTGAAATTTTATGACAAACTGAGTATTAGAAAGTTGAAATTTTATGACAAACTGAGTATTACAAAGTTGAAATTTTATGAAATACTGAGTATTAGAAAGTTGAAATTTTATGACAAACTGAGTATTACAAAGATGAAATTTTATGAAATACTGAGTATTAGAAAGTTGAAATTTTATGACAAACTGAGTATTACAAAGTTGAAATTTTATGAAATACTGAGTATTAGAAAGATGAAATTTTATGACAAACTGAGTATTAGAAATTAGAAATTTTATGAAATACTGAGTATTACAAAGTTGAAATTTTATGAAATACTGAATATTACAAAGTTGAAATTTTATGAAATACTGAGTATTACAAAGTTGAAATTTTATGACAAACTGAGTATTACAAAGTTGAAATTTTATGAAATACTGAGTATTACAAAGTTGAAATTTTATGACAAACTGAGTATTACAAAGATGAAATTTTATGAAATACTGAGTATTACAAAGTTGAAATTTTATGACAAACTGAGTATTACAAAGATGAAATTTTATGAAATACTGAGTATTACAAAGTTGAAATTTTATGACAAACTGAGTATTACAAAGATGAAATTTTATGAAATACTGAGTATTACAAAGTTGAAATTTTATGACAAACTGAGTATTACAAAGATGAAATGTTATGACATACTGAGTATTAGAAAAATAACATTTTATGACATACTTGTCACAGAGTCACAGCCAACACCCACCAACATCCATGCATTGTCACCAGATCTCCACGCTCTGCCCACTCATTCACAATCCCCTAAATACTGATCACCGGACCCTGCACCTCATCATCACAGACACTTTATAGACTCACACTCCCTTCACTACAGTGTCTGGTCTCGTCATACGTACCTGGACTCCTTACCCGCTACTCACCTGAGTATCCACCGTCTTCTTCCAAGTCTTCCTCGTCTCCAGTTCCTCGGTCCTCGTGTTCTCCATTCCCTGCAAACGACAAACTCCATTATCTACAGCTAAGTGACTGTCCAGAAGTGCTTGTTTCTAATACTCACCTGAATACCTATTGCAACCTGTGTTCGTGTCTCTGTCAATAAATATCACTTGACTTCACCACATCCTCTGCCTCCGTCTGTGTTGTGACAATATTGAGTATTAGAAAGATGAAATTTTGTAACATACTAAATGAAAAATTATTGTCACAGTCACGTTTAGTTTCAGTTGGATTGGACTTTCAGTTTGTTTGTATCTGTCACATGTTCCTTTGTTCTGTTTCCCGCCATTCGTCTGCGGGATATACTGAGTATTAGTTGAAATTTTATGACATACTGAGTATTACAAAGTTGAAATTTTATGACAAACTGAGTATTAGAAAGATGAAATTTTATGACAAACTGAGTATTAGAAAGATGAAATTTTATGACAAACTGAGTATTACAAAGTTGAAATTTTATGAAATACTGAATATTACAAAGTTGAAATTTTATGACAAACTGAGTATTACAAAGTTGAAATTTTATGACAAACTGAGTATTAGAAAGATGAAATTTTATGACATACTGAGTATTACAAAGATGAAATTTTATGAAATACTGAGTATTAGAAAGATGAAATTTTATGACAAACTGAGTATTACAAAGTTGAAATTTTATGACATACTGAGTATTAGAAAGTTGAAATTTTATGACAAACTGAGTATTAGAAAGATGAAATTTTATGACAAACTGAGTATTACAAAGATGAAATTTTATGAAATACTGAATATTACAAAGTTGAAATTTTATGACAAACTGAGTATTAGAAAGATGAAATTTTATGAAATACTGAATATTACAAAGTTGAAATTTTATGACAAACTGAGTATTACAAAGATGAAATTTTATGAAATACTGAATATTACAAAGTTGAAATTTTATGACAAACTGAGTATTAGAAAGATGAAATTTTATGACATACTGAGTATTACAAAGTTGAAATTTTATGACAAACTGAGTATTAGAAAGATGAAATTTTATGACATACTGAGTATTACAAAGATGAAATTTTATGAAATACTGAGTATTAGAAAGATGAAATTTTATGACATACTGAGTATTACAAAGATGAAATTTTATGAAATACTGAGTATTACAAAGATGAAATTTTATGAAATACTGAGTATTAGAAAGATGAAATTTTATGACAAACTGAGTATTACAAAGTTGAAATTTTATGACAAACTGAGTATTACAAAGTTGAAATTTTATGACAAACTGAGTATTAGAAAGATGAAATTTTATGAAATACTGAGTATTAGAAAGTTGAAATTTTATGACATACTGAGTATTACAAAGTTGAAATTTTATGACAAACTGAGTATTAGAAAGATGAAATTTTATGACATACTGAGTATTACAAAGATGAAATTTTATGAAATACTGAGTATTAGAAAGATGAAATTTTATGACAAACTGAGTATTAGAAAGTTGAAATTTTATGACAAACTGAGTATTACAAAGATGAAATTTTATGAAATACTGAGTATTAGAAAGATGAAATTTTATGAAATACTGAGTATTACAAAGATGAAATTTTATGAAATACTGAGTATTACAAAGTTGACATTTTATGAAATACTGAGTATTACAAAGATGAAATTTTATGAAATACTGAGTATTACAAAGATGAAATTTTATGAAATACTGAGTATTACAAAGATGAAATTTTATGAAATACTGAGTATTACAAAGTTGAAATTTTATGACAAACTGAGTATTACAAAGATGAAATTTTATGAAATACTGAGTATTACAAAGATGAAATTTTATGAAATACTGAGTATTACAAAGATGAAATTTTATGAAATACTGAGTATTAGAAAGATGAAATTTTATGACAAACTGAGTATTACAAAGTTGAAATTTTATGACAAACTGAGTATTACAAAGTTGAAATTTTATGACAAACTGAGTATTACAAAGATGAAATTTTATGACAAACTGAGTATTAGAAAGTTGAAATTTTATGACAAACTGAGTATTACAAAGATGACATTTTATGAAATACTGAGTATTAGAAAGATGAAATTTTATGACATACTGAGTATTACAAAGATGAAATTTTATGACAAACTGAGTATTAGAAAGTTGAAATTTTATGACAAACTGAGTATTACAAAGATGACATTTTATGAAATACTGAGTATTAGAAAGATGAAATTTTATGAAATACTGAGTATTACAAAGATGAAATTTTATGAAATACTGAGTATTACAAAGTTGACATTTTATGAAATACTGAGTATTACAAAGATGAAATTTTATGAAATACTGAGTATTACAAAGATGAAATTTTATGAAATACTGAGTATTACAAAGATGAAATTTTATGAAATACTGAGTATTACAAAGTTGAAATTTTATGACAAACTGAGTATTACAAAGATGAAATTTTATGAAATACTGAGTATTACAAAGTTGAAATTTTATGACAAACTGAGTATTACAAAGATGAAATTTTATGAAATACTGAGTATTAGAAAGATGAAATTTTATGACAAACTGAGTATTACAAAGATGAAATTTTATGAAATACTGAGTATTAGAAAGTTGAAATTTTATGACAAACTGAGTATTACAAAGATGAAATTTTATGAAATACTGAGTATTACAAAGATGAAATTTTATGAAATACTGAGTATTACAAAGTTGAAATTTTATGACATACTGAGTATTACAAAAGATGAAATTTTATGAAATACTGAGTATTAGAAAGTTGAAATTTTATGACAAACTGAGTATTACAAAGATGAAATTTTATGAAATACTGAGTATTAGAAAGTTGAAATTTTATGACAAACTGAGTATTACAAAGTTGAAATTTTATGAAATACTGAGTATTACAAAGATGAAATTTTATGAAATACTGAGTATTAGAAAGATGAAATTTTATGACATACTGAGTATTACAAAGATGACATTTTATGAAATACTGAGTATTACAAAGATGAAATTTTATGAAATACTGAATATTACAAAGATTAAATTTTATGAAATACTGAGTATTACAAAGTTGAAATTTTATGACAAACTGAGTATTACAAAGATGAAATTTTATGAAATACTGAGTATTAGAAAGATGAAATTTTATGACAAACTGAGTATTAGAAAGTTGAAATTTTATGACAAACTGAGTATTACAAAGATGAAATTTTATGAAATACTGAGTATTAGAAAGATGAAATTTTATGACATACTGAGTATTACAAAGATGAAATTTTATGAAATACTGAGTATTAGAAAGATGAAATTTTATGACAAACTGAGTATTAGAAAGTTGAAATTTTATGACAAACTGAGTATTACAAAGATGAAATTTTATGAAATACTGAGTATTAGAAAGATGAAATTTTATGACATACTGAGTATTACAAAGATGACATTTTATGAAATACTGAGTATTACAAAGATGAAATTTTATGAAATACTGAATATTACAAAGATGAAATTTTATGAAATACTGAGTATTACAAAGTTGAAATTTTATGACAAACTGAGTATTACAAAGATGAAATTTTATGAAATACTGAGTATTAGAAAGATGAAATTTTATGACATACTGAGTATTACAAAGATGAAATTTTATGAAATACTGAGTATTACAAAGTTGAAATTTTATGACATACTGAGTATTACAAAGATGAAATTTTATGACATACTGAGTATTACAAAGATGAAATTTTATGACATACTGAGTATTAGAAAGTTGAAATTTTATGACAAACTGAGTATTACAAAGATGAAATTTTATGAAATACTGAGTATTACAAAGATGAAATTTTATGAAATACTGAGTATTACAAAGTTGAAATTTTATGACATACTGAGTATTACAAAGATGAAATTTTATGAAATACTGAGTATTAGAAAGATGAAATTTTATGACAAACTGAGTATTAGAAAGTTGAAATTTTATGACAAACTGAGTATTACAAAGATGAAATTTTATGAAATACTGAGTATTACAAAGATGACATTTTATGAAATACTGAGTATTACAAAGATGAAATTTTATGAAATACTGAGTATTAGAAAGATGAAATTTTATGACATACTGAGTATTACAAAGATGACATTTTATGAAATACTGAGTATTAGAAAGATGAAATTTTATGACATACTGAGTATTACAAAGATGACATTTTATGAAATACTGAGTATTACAAAGATGAAATTTTATGAAATACTGAGTATTAGAAAGATGAAATTTTATGACATACTGAGTATTACAAAGATGACATTTTATGAAATACTGAGTATTACAAAGATGAAATTTTATGAAATACTGAGTATTAGAAAGATGAAATTTTATGACAAACTGAGTATTAGAAAGTTGAAATTTTATGACAAACTGAGTATTACAAAGATGAAATTTTATGAAATACTGAGTATTAGAAAGATGAAATTTTATGACATACTGAGTATTACAAAGATGACATTTTATGAAATACTGAGTATTACAAAGATGAAATTTTATGAAATACTGAGTATTACAAAGTTGAAATTTTATGACAAACTGAGTATTACAAAGATGAAATTTTATGAAATACTGAGTATTAGAAAGTTGAAATTTTATGACATACTGAGTATTACAAAGATGAAATTTTATGACAAACTGAGTATTAGAAAGTTGAAATTTTATGACAAACTGAGTATTACAAAGATGAAATTTTATGAAATACTGAGTATTAGAAAGATGAAATTTTATGACATACTGAGTATTACAAAGATGACATTTTATGACAAACTGAGTATTACAAAGATGAAATTTTATGAAATACTGAGTATTACAAAGTTGAAATTTTATGACAAACTGAGTATTACAAAGATGAAATTTTATGAAATACTGAGTATTAGAAAGTTGAAATTTTATGACATACTGAGTATTACAAAGATGAAATTTTATGACAAACTGAGTATTAGAAAGTTGAAATTTTATGACAAACTGAGTATTACAAAGATGAAATTTTATGAAATACTGAGTATTAGAAAGATGAAATTTTATGACATACTGAGTATTACAAAGATGACATTTTATGACAAACTGAGTATTACAAAGATGAAATTTTATGAAATACTGAGTATTACAAAGTTGAAATTTTATGACAAACTGAGTATTACAAAGATGAAATTTTATGAAATACTGAGTATTACAAAGTTGAAATTTTATGACATACTGAGTATTACAAAGATGAAATTTTATGAAATACTGAGTATTAGAAAGTTGAAATTTTATGACAAACTGAGTATTACAAAGATGAAATTTTATGAAATACTGAGTATTAGAAAGTTGAAATTTTATGACATACTGAGTATTACAAAGATGAAATTTTATGACAAACTGAGTATTAGAAAGTTGAAATTTTATGACAAACTGAGTATTACAAAGATGAAATTTTATGAAATACTGAGTATTAGAAAGATGAAATTTTATGACATACTGAGTATTACAAAGATGACATTTTATGACAAACTGAGTATTACAAAGATGAAATTTTATGAAATACTGAGTATTACAAAGTTGAAATTTTATGACAAACTGAGTATTACAAAGATGAAATTTTATGAAATACTGAGTATTACAAAGTTGAAATTTTATGACATACTGAGTATTACAAAGATGAAATTTTATGAAATACTGAGTATTAGAAAGTTGAAATTTTATGAAATACTGAGTATTAGAAAGTTGAAATTTTATGAAATACTGAGTATTACAAAGATGAAATTTTATGAAATACTGAGTATTACAAAGTTGAAATTTTATGACAAACTGAGTATTACAAAGATGAAATTTTATGAAATACTGAGTATTACAAAGTTGAAATTTTATGAAATACTGAGTATTACAAAGTTGAAATTTTATGAAATACTGAGTATTACAAAGTTGAAATTTTATGACATACTGAGTATTACAAAGATGACATTTTATGAAATACTGAGTATTACAAAGATGAAATTTTATGACATACTGAGTATTACAAAGATGACATTTTATGAAATACTGAGTATTACAAAGATGAAATTTTATGAAATACTGAGTATTAGAAAGTTGAAATTTTATGACAAACTGAGTATTACAAAGTTGAAATTTTATGAAATACTGAGTATTAGAAAGTTGAAATTTTATGACAAACTGAGTATTAGAAAGATGAAATTTTATGAAATACTGAGTATTACAAAGTTGAAATTTTATGACAAACTGAGTATTAGAAAGATGAAATTTTATGACAAACTGAGTATTAGAAATTAGAAATTTTATGAAATACTGAATATTACAAAGTTGAAATTTTATGAAATACTGAATATTACAAACTTGAAATTTTATGAAATACTGAGTATTAGAAAGATGAAATTTTATGAAATACTGAGTATTACAAAGATGAAATTTTATGAAATACTGAGTATTACAAAGTTGAAATTTTATGAAATACTGAGTATTACAAAGATGAAATTTTATGAAATACTGAGTATTACAAAGTTGAAATTTTATGACATACTGAGTATTACAAAGATGAAATTTTATGAAATACTGAGTATTAGAAAGTTGAAATTTTATGACATACTGAGTATTACAAAGATGACATTTTATGAAATACTGAGTATTACAAAGATGAAATTTTATGAAATACTGAGTATTACAAAGTTGAAATTTTATGACATACTGAGTATTAGAAAGATGAAATTTTATGACAAACTGAGTATTAGAAATTAGAAATTTTATGACAAACTGAGTATTACAAAGATGAAATTTTATGAAATACTGAGTATTACAAAGATGAAATTTTATGAAATACTGAGTATTACAAAGATGAAATTTTATGAAATACTGAGTATTAGAAAGATGAAATTTTATGACATACTGAGTATTACAAAGATGAAATTTTATGAAATACTGAGTATTACAAAGTTGAAATTTTATGACAAACTGAGTATTACAAAGATGAAATTTTATGAAATACTGAGTATTACAAAGTTGAAATTTTATGACAAACTGAGTATTACAAAGATGAAATTTTATGAAATACTGAGTATTACAAAGTTGAAATTTTATGACATACTGAGTATTACAAAGTTGAAATTTTATGACATACTGAGTATTAGAAAGATGAAATTTTATGACAAACTGAGTATTAGAAATTAGAAATTTTATGACAAACTGAGTATTACAAAGATGAAATTTTATGAAATACTGAGTATTACAAAGATGAAATTTTATGAAATACTGAGTATTACAAAGATGAAATTTTATGAAATACTGAGTATTAGAAAGATGAAATTTTATGACATACTGAGTATTACAAAGATGAAATTTTATGAAATACTGAGTATTACAAAGTTGAAATTTTATGACAAACTGAGTATTACAAAGATGAAATTTTATGAAATACTGAGTATTACAAAGTTGAAATTTTATGACAAACTGAGTATTACAAAGATGAAATTTTATGAAATACTGAGTATTACAAAGTTGAAATTTTATGACATACTGAGTATTACAAAGATGAAATTTTATGAAATACTGAGTATTAGAAAGTTGAAATTTTATGACATACTGAGTATTACAAAGATGACATTTTATGAAATACTGAGTATTACAAAGATGAAATTTTATGAAATACTGAGTATTACAAAGTTGAAATTTTATGACATACTGAGTATTACAAAGATGAAATTTTATGAAATACTGAGTATTAGAAAGATGAAATTTTATGACAAACTGAGTATTAGAAAGTTGAAATTTTATGACAAACTGAGTATTACAAAGATGAAATTTTATGACAAACTGAGTATTACAAAGATGAAATTTTATGAAATACTGAGTATTACAAAGTTGAAATTTTATGACAAACTGAGTATTACAAAGATGAAATTTTATGAAATACTGAGTATTACAAAGTTGAAATTTTATGACATACTGAGTATTACAAAGATGAAATTTTATGAAATACTGAGTATTAGAAAGTTGAAATTTTATGACATACTGAGTATTACAAAGATGACATTTTATGAAATACTGAGTATTACAAAGATGAAATTTTATGAAATACTGAGTATTACAAAGTTGAAATTTTATGACATACTGAGTATTACAAAGATGAAATTTTATGAAATACTGAGTATTAGAAAGATGAAATTTTATGACATACTGAGTATTACAAAGATGACATTTTATGAAATACTGAGTATTACAAAGATGAAATTTTATGAAATACTGAGTATTAGAAAGATGAAATTTTATGACATACTGAGTATTACAAAGATGACATTTTATGAAATACTGAGTATTACAAAGATGAAATTTTATGAAATACTGAGTATTAGAAAGATGAAATTTTATGACAAACTGAGTATTAGAAAGTTGAAATTTTATGACAAACTGAGTATTACAAAGATGAAATTTTATGAAATACTGAGTATTAGAAAGATGAAATTTTATGACATACTGAGTATTACAAAGATGACATTTTATGAAATACTGAGTATTACAAAGATGAAATTTTATGAAATACTGAGTATTACAAAGTTGAAATTTTATGACAAACTGAGTATTACAAAGATGAAATTTTATGAAATACTGAGTATTACAAAGTTGAAATTTTATGACAAACTGAGTATTACAAAGATGAAATTTTATGAAATACTGAGTATTACAAAGTTGAAATTTTATGACATACTGAGTATTACAAAGATGAAATTTTATGAAATACTGAGTATTAGAAAGTTGAAATTTTATGACAAACTGAGTATTACAAAGATGAAATTTTATGAAATACTGAGTATTAGAAAGTTGAAATTTTATGAAATACTGAGTATTAGAAAGTTGAAATTTTATGAAATACTGAGTATTACAAAGATGAAATTTTATGAAATACTGAGTATTACAAAGTTGAAATTTTATGACAAACTGAGTATTACAAAGATGAAATTTTATGAAATACTGAGTATTACAAAGTTGAAATTTTATGAAATACTGAGTATTACAAAGTTGAAATTTTATGAAATACTGAGTATTACAAAGTTGAAATTTTATGACATACTGAGTATTACAAAGATGACATTTTATGAAATACTGAGTATTACAAAGATGAAATTTTATGACATACTGAGTATTACAAAGATGACATTTTATGAAATACTGAGTATTACAAAGATGAAATTTTATGAAATACTGAGTATTAGAAAGTTGAAATTTTATGACAAACTGAGTATTACAAAGTTGAAATTTTATGAAATACTGAGTATTAGAAAGTTGAAATTTTATGACAAACTGAGTATTAGAAAGATGAAATTTTATGAAATACTGAGTATTACAAAGTTGAAATTTTATGACAAACTGAGTATTAGAAAGATGAAATTTTATGACAAACTGAGTATTAGAAATTAGAAATTTTATGAAATACTGAATATTACAAAGTTGAAATTTTATGAAATACTGAATATTACAAACTTGAAATTTTATGAAATACTGAGTATTAGAAATTAGAAATTTTATGACAAACTGAGTATTACAAAGATGAAATTTTATGAAATACTGAGTATTACAAAGATGAAATTTTATGAAATACTGAGTATTACAAAGTTGAAATTTTATGACATACTGAGTATTACAAAGATGAAATTTTATGAAATACTGAGTATTAGAAAGATGAAATTTTATGACATACTGAGTATTACAAAGATGAAATTTTATGAAATACTGAGTATTACAAAGTTGAAATTTTATGACATACTGAGTATTACAAAGATGAAATTTTATGAAATACTGAGTATTAGAAAGATGAAATTTTATGACATACTGAGTATTAGAAAGTTGAAATTTTATGACATACTGAGTATTACAAAGATGAAATTTTATGACATACTGAGTATTACAAAGATGAAATTTTATGACATACTGAGTATTAGAAAGTTGAAATTTTATGAAATACTGAGTATTAGAAAGATGAAATTTTATGACATACTGACTATTACAAAGATGAAATTTTATGAAATACTGAGTATTACAAAGTTGAAATTTTATGACATACTGAGTATTACAAAGATGAAATTTTATGAAATACTGAGTATTAGAAAGATGAAATTTTATGACATACTGAGTATTAGAAAGTTGAAATTTTATGACATACTGAGTATTACAAAGATGAAATTTTATGACATACTGAGTATTACAAAGATGAAATTTTATGACATACTGAGTATTAGAAAGTTGAAATTTTATGACATACTGAGTATTACAAAGATGAAATTTTATGACATACTGAGTATTACAAAGATGAAATTTTATGACAAACTGAGTATTACAAAGATGACATTTTATGAAATACTTAGTATTACAAAGATGAAATTTTATGAAATACTGAGTATTAGAAAGTTGAAATTTTATGACATACTGAGTATTACAAAGATGAAATTTTATGACATACTGAGTATTACAAAGATGAAATTTTATGAAATACTGAGTATTACAAAGTTGAAATTTTATGACATACTGAGTATTACAAAGATGAAATTTTATGAAATACTGAGTATTAGAAAGTTGAAATTTTATGACAAACTGAGTATTACAAAGATGAAATTTTATGAAATACTGAGTATTAGAAAGTTGAAATTTTATGAAATACTGAGTATTAGAAAGTTGAAATTTTATGAAATACTGAGTATTACAAAGTTGAAATTTTATGAAATACTGAGTATTACAAAGTTGAAATTTTATGACAAACTGAGTATTACAAAGATGAAATTTTATGAAATACTGAGTATTACAAAGTTGAAATTTTATGAAATACTGAGTATTACAAAGTTGAAATTTTATGAAATACTGAGTATTACAAAGTTGAAATTTTATGACATACTGAGTATTACAAAGATGACATTTTATGAAATACTGAGTATTACAAAGTTGAAATTTTATGACAAACTGAGTATTAGAAAGTTGAAATTTTATGACAAACTGAGTATTACAAAGATGAAATTTTATGAAATACTGAGTATTAGAAAGATGAAATTTTATGACATACTGAGTATTACAAAGATGAAATTTTATGAAATACTGAGTATTAGAAAGATGAAATTTTATGACAAACTGAGTATTAGAAAGTTGAAATTTTATGACAAACTGAGTATTACAAAGATGAAATTTTATGAAATACTGAGTATTAGAAAGATGAAATTTTATGACATACTGAGTATTACAAAGATGAAATTTTATGAAATACTGAGTATTAGAAAGATGAAATTTTATGACAAACTGAGTATTAGAAAGTTGAAATTTTATGACAAACTGAGTATTACAAAGATGAAATTTTATGAAATACTGAGTATTAGAAAGATGAAATTTTATGACATACTGAGTATTACAAAGATGAAATTTTATGAAATACTGAGTATTAGAAAGATGAAATTTTATGAAATACTGAGTATTAGAAAGATGAAATTTTATGACATACTGAGTATTACAAAGATGACATTTTATGAAATACTGAGTATTAGAAAGATGAAATTTTATGAAATACTGAGTATTACAAAGATGACATTTTATGAAATACTGAGTATTACAAAGATGACATTTTATGAAATACTGAGTATTACAAAGATGAAATTTTATGAAATACTGAGTATTACAAAGATGACATTTTATGAAATACTGAGTATTACAAAGATGAAATTTTATGAAATACTGAGTATTAGAAAGATGAAATTTTATGACATACTGAGTATTACAAAGATGACATTTTATGAAATACTGAGTATTAGAAAGATGAAATTTTATGACATACTGAGTATTACAAAGATGACATTTTATGAAATACTGAGTATTACAAAGATGAAATTTTATGACATACTGAGTATTACAAAGATGACATTTTATGAAATACTGAGTATTACAAAGATGAAATTTTATGAAATACTGAGTATTAGAAAGATGAAATTTTATGACATACTGAGTATTACAAAGATGACATTTTATGAAATACTGAGTATTACAAAGTTGAAATTTTATGACATACTGAGTATTACAAAGATGACATTTTATGAAATACTGAGTATTACAAAGATGAAATTTTATGACATACTGAGTATTACAAAGATGACATTTTATGAAATACTGAGTATTACAAAGATGAAATTTTATGAAATACTGAGTATTAGAAAGATGAAATTTTATGACATACTGAGTATTACAAAGATGACATTTTATGAAATACTGAGTATTAGAAAGATGAAATTTTATGAAATACTGAGTATTACAAAGATGACATTTTATGAAATACTGAGTATTACAAAGATGACATTTTATGAAATACTGAGTATTACAAAGATGAAATTTTATGAAATACTGAGTATTACAAAGATGACATTTTATGAAATACTGAGTATTACAAAGATGAAATTTTATGAAATACTGAGTATTAGAAAGATGAAATTTTATGACATACTGAGTATTACAAAGATGACATTTTATGAAATACTGAGTATTAGAAAGATGAAATTTTATGACATACTGAGTATTACAAAGATGACATTTTATGAAATACTGAGTATTACAAAGATGAAATTTTATGACATACTGAGTATTACAAAGATGACATTTTATGAAATACTGAGTATTACAAAGATGAAATTTTATGAAATACTGAGTATTAGAAAGATGAAATTTTATGACATACTGAGTATTACAAAGATGACATTTTATGAAATACTGAGTATTACAAAGTTGAAATTTTATGACATACTGAGTATTACAAAGATGACATTTTATGAAATACTGAGTATTACAAAGATGAAATTTTATGACATACTGAGTATTACAAAGATGACATTTTATGAAATACTGAGTATTACAAAGATGAAATTTTATGAAATACTGAGTATTAGAAAGTTGAAATTTTATGACAAACTGAGTATTACAAAGATGACATTTTATGAAATACTGAGTATTACAAAGATGAAATTTTATGACATACTGAGTATTACAAAGATGACATTTTATGAAATACTGAGTATTACAAAGATGAAATTTTATGAAATACTGAGTATTAGAAAGATGAAATTTTATGACATACTGAGTATTACAAAGATGACATTTTATGAAATACTGAGTATTACAAAGTTGAAATTTTATGAAATACTGAGTATTACAAAGATGAAATTTTATGAAATACTGAGTATTACAAAGTTGAAATTTTATGACAAACTGAGTATTACAAAGATGAAATTTTATGAAATACTGAGTATTAGAAAGATGAAATTTTATGACATACTGAGTATTACAAAGATGACATTTTATGAAATACTGAGTATTACAAAGATGAAATTTTATGAAATACTGAGTATTACAAAGATGACATTTTATGAAATACTGAGTATTACAAAGTTGAAATTTTATGACAAACTGAGTATTACAAAGATGAAATTTTATGAAATACTGAGTATTAGAAAGATGAAATTTTATGACAAACTGAGTATTACAAAGATGAAATTTTATGAAATACTGAGTATTACAAAGTTGAAATTTTATGACATACTGAGTATTACAAAGATGAAATTTTATGAAATACTGAGTATTAGAAAGTTGAAATTTTATGACAAACTGAGTATTACAAAGATGAAATTTTATGAAATACTGAGTATTACAAAGATGAAATTTTATGAAATACTGAGTATTACAAAGTTGAAATTTTATGACATACTGAGTATTACAAAAGATGAAATTTTATGAAATACTGAGTATTAGAAAGTTGAAATTTTATGACAAACTGAGTATTACAAAGATGAAATTTTATGAAATACTGAGTATTAGAAAGATGAAATTTTATGACAAACTGAGTATTAGAAAGTTGAAATTTTATGACAAACTGAGTATTACAAAGATGAAATTTTATGAAATACTGAGTATTAGAAAGATGAAATTTTATGACATACTGAGTATTACAAAGATGACATTTTATGAAATACTGAGTATTACAAAGATGAAATTTTATGAAATACTGAATATTACAAAGATGAAATTTTATGAAATACTGAGTATTACAAAGTTGAAATTTTATGACAAACTGAGTATTACAAAGATGAAATTTTATGAAATACTGAGTATTACAAAGTTGAAATTTTATGAAATACTGAGTATTACAAAGTTGAAATTTTATGAAATACTGAGTATTACAAAGTTGAAATTTTATGACATACTGAGTATTACAAAGATGACATTTTATGAAATACTGAGTATTACAAAGATGAAATTTTATGACATACTGAGTATTACAAAGATGACATTTTATGAAATACTGAGTATTACAAAGATGAAATTTTATGAAATACTGAGTATTAGAAAGTTGAAATTTTATGACAAACTGAGTATTACAAAGTTGAAATTTTATGAAATACTGAGTATTAGAAAGTTGAAATTTTATGACAAACTGAGTATTAGGAAGATGAAATTTTATGAAATACTGAGTATTACAAAGTTGAAATTTTATGAAATACTGAGTATTACAAAGTTGAAATTTTATGACAAACTGAGTATTACAAAGATGAAATTTTATGAAATACTGAGTATTACAAAGTTGAAATTTTATGAAATACTGAGTATTACAAAGTTGAAATTTTATGAAATACTGAGTATTACAAAGTTGAAATTTTATGACATACTGAGTATTACAAAGATGACATTTTATGAAATACTGAGTATTACAAAGATGAAATTTTATGACATACTGAGTATTACAAAGATGACATTTTATGAAATACTGAGTATTACAAAGATGAAATTTTATGAAATACTGAGTATTAGAAAGTTGAAATTTTATGACAAACTGAGTATTACAAAGTTGAAATTTTATGAAATACTGAGTATTAGAAAGTTGAAATTTTATGACAAACTGAGTATTAGAAAGATGAAATTTTATGACAAACTGAGTATTAGAAATTAGAAATTTTATGAAATACTGAATATTACAAAGTTGAAATTTTATGAAATACTGAATATTACAAACTTGAAATTTTATGAAATACTGAGTATTAGAAAGATGAAATTTTATGAAATACTGAGTATTACAAAGATGAAATTTTATGAAATACTGAGTATTACAAAGTTGAAATTTTATGAAATACTGAGTATTACAAAGATGAAATTTTATGAAATACTGAGTATTACAAAGTTGAAATTTTATGACATACTGAGTATTACAAAGATGAAATTTTATGAAATACTGAGTATTAGAAAGTTGAAATTTTATGACATACTGAGTATTACAAAGATGACATTTTATGAAATACTGAGTATTACAAAGATGAAATTTTATGAAATACTGAGTATTACAAAGATGACATTTTATGAAATACTGAGTATTAGAAAGATGAAATTTTATGACATACTGAGTATTACAACGATGAAATTTTATGAAATACTGAGTATTACAAAGTTGAAATTTTATGACAAACTGAGTATTACAAAGATGAAATTTTATGAAATACTGAGTATTACAAAGTTGAAATTTTATGACAAACTGAGTATTACAAAGATGAAATTTTATGAAATACTGAGTATTACAAAGTTGAAATTTTATGACATACTGAGTATTACAAAGATGAAATTTTATGAAATACTGAGTATTAGAAAGTTGAAATTTTATGACATACTGAGTATTACAAAGATGACATTTTATGAAATACTGAGTATTACAAAGATGAAATTTTATGAAATACTGAGTATTACAAAGTTGAAATTTTATGACATACTGAGTATTACAAAGATGAAATTTTATGAAATACTGAGTATTAGAAAGATGAAATTTTATGACAAACTGAGTATTAGAAAGTTGAAATTTTATGACAAACTGAGTATTACAAAGATGAAATTTTATGAAATACTGAGTATTAGAAAGATGAAATTTTATGACATACTGAGTATTACAAAGATGACATTTTATGAAATACTGAGTATTACAAAGATGAAATTTTATGAAATACTGAGTATTAGAAAGATGAAATTTTATGACATACTGAGTATTACAAAGATGACATTTTATGAAATACTGAGTATTACAAAGATGAAATTTTATGAAATACTGAGTATTAGAAAGATGAAATTTTATGACATACTGAGTATTACAAAGATGACATTTTATGAAATACTGAGTATTACAAAGATGAAATTTTATGAAATACTGAGTATTACAAAGTTGAAATTTTATGACAAACTGAGTATTACAAAGATGAAATTTTATGAAATACTGAGTATTACAAAGTTGAAATTTTATGACAAACTGAGTATTACAAAGATGAAATTTTATGAAATACTGAGTATTACAAAGTTGAAATTTTATGACATACTGAGTATTACAAAGATGAAATTTTATGAAATACTGAGTATTAGAAAGTTGAAATTTTATGACAAACTGAGTATTACAAAGATGAAATTTTATGAAATACTGAGTATTACAAAGTTGAAATTTTATGACAAACTGAGTATTACAAAGATGAAATTTTATGAAATACTGAGTATTACAAAGTTGAAATTTTATGAAATACTGAGTATTACAAAGTTGAAATTTTATGAAATACTGAGTATTACAAAGTTGAAATTTTATGACATACTGAGTATTACAAAGATGACATTTTATGAAATACTGAGTATTACAAAGATGAAATTTTATGACATACTGAGTATTACAAAGATGACATTTTATGAAATACTGAGTATTACAAAGATGAAATTTTATGAAATACTGAGTATTAGAAAGTTGAAATTTTATGACAAACTGAGTATTACAAAGTTGAAATTTTATGAAATACTGAGTATTAGAAAGTTGAAATTTTATGACAAACTGAGTATTAGAAAGATGAAATTTTATGAAATACTGAGTATTACAAAGTTGAAATTTTATGACAAACTGAGTATTAGAAAGATGAAATTTTATGACAAACTGAGTATTAGAAATTAGAAATTTTATGAAATACTGAATATTACAAAGTTGAAATTTTATGAAATACTGAATATTACAAACTTGAAATTTTATGAAATACTGAGTATTAGAAAGATGAAATTTTATGACAAACTGAGTATTAGAAATTAGAAATTTTATGACAAACTGAGTATTACAAAGATGAAATTTTATGAAATACTGAGTATTACAAAGATGAAATTTTATGAAATACTGAGTATTACAAAGTTGAAATTTTATGACATACTGAGTATTACAAAGATGAAATTTTATGAAATACTGAGTATTAGAAAGATGAAATTTTATGACATACTGAGTATTACAAAGATGAAATTTTATGAAATACTGAGTATTACAAAGTTGAAATTTTATGAAATACTGAGTATTACAAAGTTGAAATTTTATGACATACTGAGTATTACAAAGATGAAATTTTATGAAATACTGAGTATTAGAAAGATGAAATTTTATGACATACTGAGTATTACAAAGATGACATTTTATGAAATACTGAGTATTACAAAGATGAAATTTTATGAAATACTGAGTATTAGAAAGTTGAAATTTTATGACATACTGAGTATTACAAAGATGAAATTTTATGACATACTGAGTATTAGAAAGATGAAATTTTATGAAATACTGAGTATTACAAAGATGAAATTTTATGAAATACTGAGTATTACAAAGTTGAAATTTTATGACATACTGAGTATTACAAAGATGAAATTTTATGAAATACTGAGTATTAGAAAGTTGAAATTTTATGACAAACTGAGTATTACAAAGATGAAATTTTATGAAATACTGAGTATTAGAAAGTTGAAATTTTATGAAATACTGAGTATTAGAAAGTTGAAATTTTATGAAATACTGAGTATTACAAAGTTGAAATTTTATGAAATACTGAGTATTACAAAGTTGAAATTTTATGACAAACTGAGTATTACAAAGATGAAATTTTATGAAATACTGAGTATTACAAAGTTGAAATTTTATGAAATACTGAGTATTACAAAGTTGAAATTTTATGAAATACTGAGTATTACAAAGTTGAAATTTTATGACATACTGAGTATTAGAAAGTTGAAATTTTATGACAAACTGAGTATTACAAAGATGAAATTTTATGAAATACTGAGTATTAGAAAGATGAAATTTTATGACATACTGAGTATTACAAAGATGAAATTTTATGAAATACTGAGTATTAGAAAGTTGAAATTTTATGACAAACTGAGTATTACAAAGATGAAATTTTATGAAATACTGAGTATTACAAAGTTGAAATTTTATGACAAACTGAGTATTACAAAGATGAAATTTTATGAAATACTGAGTATTAGAAAGATGAAATTTTATGACATACTGAGTATTACAAAGATGAAATTTTATGAAATACTGAGTATTACAAAGTTGAAATTTTATGACAAACTGAGTATTACAAAGATGAAATTTTATGAAATACTGAGTATTACAAAGATGAAATTTTATGACAAACTGAGTATTACAAAGATGAAATTTTATGAAATACTGAGTATTACAAAGTTGAAATTTTATGACAAACTGAGTATTACAAAGATGAAATTTTATGAAATACTGAGTATTACAAAGATGAAATTTTATGAAATACTGAGTATTACAAAGTTGAAATTTTATGACAAACTGAGTATTACAAAGATGAAATTTTATGAAATACTGAGTATTACAAAGTTGAAATTTTATGAAATACTGAGTATTACAAAGTTGAAATTTTATGACAAACTGAGTATTACAAAGATGAAATTTTATGAAATACTGAGTATTACAAAGTTGAAATTTTATGAAATACTGAGTATTACAAAGTTGAAATTTTATGAAATACTGAGTATTACAAAGTTGAAATTTTATGACATACTGAGTATTAGAAAGTTGAAATTTTATGACAAACTGAGTATTACAAAGATGAAATTTTATGAAATACTGAGTATTAGAAAGATGAAATTTTATGACAAACTGAGTATTACAAAGTTGAAATTTTATGACATACTGAGTATTACAAAGATGACATTTTATGACATACTGAGTATTAGAAAGTTGAAATTTTATGACAAACTGAGTATTACAAAGATGAAATTTTATGAAATACTGAGTATTAGAAAGATGAAATTTTATGACATACTGAGTATTACAAAGATGAAATTTTATGACATACTGAGTATTACAAAGATGACATTTTATGACATACTGAGTATTAGAAAGTTGAAATTTTATGACAAACTGAGTATTACAAAGATGAAATTTTATGAAATACTGAGTATTAGAAAGATGAAATTTTATGACATACTGAGTATTACAAAGATGACATTTTATGAAATACTGAGTATTACAAAGTTGAAATTTTATGAAATACTGAGTATTACAAAGTTGAAATTTTATGACACTGAGTATTAGAAAGTTGAAATTTTATGACAAACTGAGTATTAGAAAGATGAAATTTTATGAAATACTGAGTATTAGAAAGATGAAATTTTATGAAATACTGAGTATTACAAAGATGAAATTTTATGAAATACTGAGTATTACAAAGTTGAAATTTTATGACAAACTGAGTATTAGAAAGTTGAAATTTTATGACAAACTGAGTATTACAAAGATGAAATTTTATGAAATACTGAGTATTAGAAAGATGAAATTTTATGACATACTGAGTATTACAAAGATGAAATTTTATGAAATACTGAGTATTAGAAAGATGAAATTTTATGACAAACTGAGTATTAGAAAGTTGAAATTTTATGACAAACTGAGTATTACAAAGATGAAATTTTATGAAATACTGAGTATTAGAAAGATGAAATTTTATGACATACTGAGTATTACAAAGATGACATTTTATGAAATACTGAGTATTACAAAGATGAAATTTTATGAAATACTGAATATTACAAAGATGAAATTTTATGAAATACTGAGTATTACAAAGATGAAATTTTATGAAATACTGAGTATTAGAAAGATGAAATTTTATGACATACTGAGTATTACAAAGATGACATTTTATGAAATACTGAGTATTACAAAGATGAAATTTTATGAAATACTGAATATTACAAAGATGAAATTTTATGAAATACTGAGTATTACAAAGTTGAAATTTTATGACAAACTGAGTATTACAAAGATGAAATTTTATGAAATACTGAGTATTAGAAAGATGAAATTTTATGACATACTGAGTATTACAAAGATGAAATTTTATGAAATACTGAGTATTACAAAGTTGAAATTTTATGACAAACTGAGTATTACAAAGATGAAATTTTATGAAATACTGAGTATTACAAAGATGAAATTTTATGAAATACTGAGTATTACAAAGTTGAAATTTTATGACATACTGAGTATTACAAAGATGAAATTTTATGAAATACTGAGTATTAGAAAGATGAAATTTTATGACAAACTGAGTATTAGAAAGTTGAAATTTTATGACAAACTGAGTATTACAAAGATGAAATTTTATGAAATACTGAGTATTAGAAAGATGACATTTTATGACATACTGAGTATTACAAAGATGACATTTTATGAAATACTGAGTATTACAAAGATGAAATTTTATGAAATACTGAGTATTAGAAAGATGAAATTTTATGACATACTGAGTATTACAAAGATGACATTTTATGAAATACTGAGTATTAGAAAGATGAAATTTTATGACAAACTGAGTATTAGAAAGTTGAAATTTTATGACAAACTGAGTATTACAAAGATGACATTTTATGAAATACTGAGTATTACAAAGATGAAATTTTATGAAATACTGAGTATTACAAAGATGACATTTTATGAAATACTGAGTATTACAAAGATGAAATTTTATGACATACTGAGTATTACAAAGATGACATTTTATGAAATACTGAATATTACAAAGATGACATTTTATGAAATACTGAGTATTACAAAGATGAAATTTTATGAAATACTGAGTATTACAAAGATGAAATTTTATGAAATACTGAGTATTAGAAAGTTGAAATTTTATGACAAACTGAGTATTACAAAGATGACATTTTATGAAATACTGAGTATTAGAAAGATGAAATTTTATGACAAACTGAGTATTAGAAAGTTGAAATTTTATGACAAACTGAGTATTACAAAGATGAAATTTTATGAAATACTGAGTATTAGAAAGATGAAATTTTATGACAAACTGAGTATTAGAAAGTTGAAATTTTATGACAAACTGAGTATTACAAAGATGACATTTTATGAAATACTGAGTATTAGAAAGATGAAATTTTATGACAAACTGAGTATTAGAAAGTTGAAATTTTATGACAAACTGAGTATTACAAAGATGAAATTTTATGAAATACTGAGTATTAGAAAGATGAAATTTTATGACAAACTGAGTATTAGAAAGTTGAAATTTTATGACAAACTGAGTATTACAAAGATGACATTTTATGAAATACTGAGTATTACAAAGATGAAATTTTATGAAATACTGAGTATTACAAAGATGACATTTTATGAAATACTGAGTATTACAAAGATGAAATTTTATGACATACTGAGTATTACAAAGATGACATTTTATGAAATACTGAATATTACAAAGATGACATTTTATGAAATACTGAGTATTACAAAGATGAAATTTTATGAAATACTGAGTATTACAAAGATGAAATTTTATGAAATACTGAGTATTAGAAAGTTGAAATTTTATGACAAACTGAGTATTACAAAGATGACATTTTATGAAATACTGAGTATTACAAAGATGAAATTTTATGAAATACTGAGTATTACAAAGATGACATTTTATGAAATACTGAGTATTACAAAGATGAAATTTTATGAAATACTGAGTATTAGAAAGATGAAATTTTATGACATACTGAGTATTACAAAGATGAAATTTTATGAAATACTGAGTATTAGAAAGATGAAATTTTATGACATACTGAGTATTACAAAGATGACATTTTATGAAATACTGAGTATTACAAAGATGAAATTTTATGAAATACTGAGTATTAGAAAGATGAAATTTTATGACATACTGAGTATTACAAAGATGACATTTTATGAAATACTGAGTATTACAAAGTTGAAATTTTATGACATACTGAGTATTACAAAGATGACATTTTATGAAATACTGAGTATTACAAAGATGAAATTTTATGACATACTGAGTATTACAAAGATGACATTTTATGAAATACTGAGTATTACAAAGATGAAATTTTATGAAATACTGAGTATTAGAAAGTTGAAATTTTATGACAAACTGAGTATTACAAAGATGACATTTTATGAAATACTGAGTATTACAAAGATGAAATTTTATGACATACTGAGTATTACAAAGATGACATTTTATGAAATACTGAGTATTACAAAGATGAAATTTTATGAAATACTGAGTATTAGAAAGATGAAATTTTATGACATACTGAGTATTACAAAGATGACATTTTATGAAATACTGAGTATTACAAAGTTGAAATTTTATGAAATACTGAGTATTACAAAGATGAAATTTTATGAAATACTGAGTATTACAAAGTTGAAATTTTATGACAAACTGAGTATTACAAAGATGAAATTTTATGAAATACTGAGTATTAGAAAGATGAAATTTTATGACAAACTGAGTATTACAAAGTTGAAATTTTATGAAATACTGAGTATTACAAAGATGAAATTTTATGAAATACTGAGTATTACAAAGTTGAAATTTTATGAAATACTGAGTATTACAAAGATGAAATTTTATGAAATACTGAGTATTAGAAAGATGAAATTTTATGACATACTGAGTATTACAAAGATGACATTTTATGAAATACTGAGTATTACAAAGATGAAATTTTATGAAATACTGAGTATTACAAAGATGAAATTTTATGAAATACTGAGTATTACAAAGATGACATTTTATGAAATACTGAGTATTACAAAGTTGAAATTTTATGACAAACTGAGTATTACAAAGATGAAATTTTATGACATACTGAATATTACAAAGATGAAATTTTATGAAATACTGAGTATTAGAAAGTTGAACTTTTATGACAAACTGAGTATTAGAAAGATGAAATTTTATGACAAACTGAGTATTACAAAGATGAAATTTTATGAAATACTGAGTATTACAAAGATGAAATTTTATGAAATACTGAGTATTAGAAAGTTGAAATTTTATGACAAACTGAGTATTAGAAAGATGAAATTTTATGACAAACTGAGTATTACAAAGATGAAATTTTATGAAATACTGAGTATTAGAAAGTTGAAATTTTATGAAATACTGAGTATTAGAAAGTTGAAATTTTATGAAATACTGAGTATTACAAAGTTGAAATTTTATGACATACTGAGTATTACAAAGATGACATTTTATGAAATACTGAGTATTAGAAAGTTGAAATTTTATGACATACTGAGTATTACAAAGATGAAATTTTATGAAATACTGAGTATTACAAAGTTGAAATTTTATGACATACTGAGTATTACAAAGATGAAATTTTATGAAATACTGAGTATTACAAAGTTGAAATTTTATGACAAACTGAGTATTACAAAGATGAAATTTTATGAAATACTGAGTATTACAAAGTTGAAATTTTATGAAATACTGAGTATTACAAAGTTGAAATTTTATGACATACTGAGTATTACAAAGATGACATTTTATGAAATACTGAGTATTACAAAGATGAAATTTTATGACATACTGAGTATTACAAAGATGACATTTTATGAAATACTGAGTATTACAAAGATGAAATTTTATGAAATACTGAGTATTAGAAAGTTGAAATTTTATGACAAACTGAGTATTACAAAGTTGAAATTTTATGAAATACTGAGTATTAGAAAGTTGAAATTTTATGACAAACTGAGTATTAGAAAGATGAAATTTTATGACAAACTGAGTATTAGAAATTAGAAATTTTATGAAATACTGAATATTACAAAGTTGAAATTTTATGAAATACTGAATATTACAAACTTGAAATTTTATGAAATACTGAGTATTAGAAAGATGAAATTTTATGACAAACTGAGTATTACAAAGATGACATTTTATGAAATACTGAGTATTACAAAGATGAAATTTTATGAAATACTGAGTATTACAAAGTTGAAATTTTATGACATACTGAGTATTACAAAGATGAAATTTTATGAAATACTGAGTATTAGAAAGATGAAATTTTATGACATACTGAGTATTACAAAGATGAAATTTTATGAAATACTGAGTATTACAAAGTTGAAATTTTATGAAATACTGAGTATTACAAAGTTGAAATTTTATGACATACTGAGTATTACAAAGATGAAATTTTATGAAATACTGAGTATTAGAAAGATGAAATTTTATGACATACTGAGTATTACAAAGATGACATTTTATGAAATACTGAGTATTAGAAAGTTGAAATTTTATGACATACTGAGTATTACAAAGATGACATTTTATGACATACTGAGTATTACAAAGATGAAATTTTATGACATACTGAGTATTACAAAGATGAAATTTTATGAAATACTGAGTATTACAAAGTTGAAATTTTATGACATACTGAGTATTACAAAGATGAAATTTTATGAAATACTGAGTATTAGAAAGTTGAAATTTTATGACAAACTGAGTATTACAAAGATGAAATTTTATGAAATACTGAGTATTAGAAAGTTGAAATTTTATGAAATACTGAGTATTAGAAAGTTGAAATTTTATGAAATACTGAGTATTACAAAGATGAAATTTTATGAAATACTGAGTATTACAAAGTTGAAATTTTATGACAAACTGAGTATTACAAAGATGAAATTTTATGAAATACTGAGTATTACAAAGTTGAAATTTTATGAAATACTGAGTATTACAAAGTTGAAATTTTATGACATACTGAGTATTACAAAGATGACATTTTATGAAATACTGAGTATTAGAAAGTTGAAATTTTATGACAAACTGAGTATTACAAAGTTGAAATTTTATGAAATACTGAGTATTACAAAGTTGAAATTTTATGAAATACTGAGTATTAGAAAGTTGAAATTTTATGACAAACTGAGTATTAGAAATTAGAAATTTTATGAAATACTGAATATTACAAAGTTGAAATTTTATGAAATACTGAATATTACTAACTTGAAATTTTATGAAATACTGAGTATTACAAAGATGAAATTTTATGAAATACTGAGTATTACAAAGATGAAATTTTATGAAATACTGAGTATTACAAAGTTGAAATTTTATGACATACTGAGTATTACAAAGATGAAATTTTATGAAATACTGAGTATTAGAAAGATGAAATTTTATGACATACTGAGTATTACAAAGATGAAATTTTATTAAATACTGAGTATTAGAAAGATGAAATTTTATGACATACTGAGTATTACAAAGATGAAATTTTATGAAATACTGAGTATTACAAAGTTGAAATTTTATGACAAACTGAGTATTACAAAGATGAAATTTTATGAAATACTGAGTATTACAAAGTTGAAATTTTATGACAAACTGAGTATTACAAAGATGAAATTTTATGAAATACTGAGTATTACAAAGTTGAAATTTTATGACAAACTGAGTATTACAAAGATGAAATTTTATGAAATACTGAGTATTACAAAGTTGAAATTTTATGACAAACTGAGTATTACAAAGATGAAATTTTATGACATACTGAGTATTACAAAGATGAAATTTTATGAAATACTGAGTATTAGAAAGTTGAAATTTTATGACAAACTGAGTATTACAAAGATGACATTTTATGAAATACTGAGTATTACAAAGATGAAATTTTATGACATACTGAGTATTAGAAAGTTGAAATTTTATGACAAACTGAGTATTACAAAGTTGAAATTTTATGAAATACTGAGTATTAGAAAGTTGAAATTTTATGACAAACTGAGTATTACAAAGATGAAATTTTATGAAATACTGAGTATTACAAAGTTGAAATTTTATGACAAACTGAGTATTACAAAGATGACATTTTATGAAATACTGAGTATTACAAAGATGAAATTTTATGACAAACTGAGTATTACAAAGATGAAATTTTATGACAAACTGAGTATTACAAAGATGAAATTTTATGAAATACTGAGTATTACAAAGTTGAAATTTTATGACATACTGAGTATTACAAAGATGAAATTTTATGAAATACTGAGTATTACAAAGTTGAAATTTTATGACAAACTGAGTATTACAAAGATGAAATTTTATGAAATACTGAGTATTACAAAGTTGAAATTTTATGACAAACTGAGTATTACAAAGATGAAATTTTATGAAATACTGAGTATTACAAAGTTGAAATTTTATGACAAACTGAGTATTACAAAGATGAAATTTTATGAAATACTGAGTATTACAAAGTTGAAATTTTATGACAAACTGAGTATTACAAAGATGAAATTTTATGACATACTGAGTATTACAAAGATGAAATTTTATGAAATACTGAGTATTAGAAAGTTGAAATTTTATGACAAACTGAGTATTACAAAGATGACATTTTATGAAATACTGAGTATTACAAAGATGAAATTTTATGACATACTGAGTATTAGAAAGTTGAAATTTTATGACAAACTGAGTATTACAAAGTTGAAATTTTATGAAATACTGAGTATTAGAAAGTTGAAATTTTATGACAAACTGAGTATTACAAAGTTGAAATTTTATGACAAACTGAGTATTACAAAGATGAAATTTTATGAAATACTGAGTATTAGAAAGTTGAAATTTTATGACAAACTGAGTATTACAAAGATGACATTTTATGAAATACTGAATATTACAAAGTTGAAATTTTATGACAAACTGAGTATTACAAAGATGAAATTTTATGAAATACTGAGTATTACAAAGTTGAAATTTTATGACAAACTGAGTATTACAAAGATGAAATTTTATGAAATACTGAGTATTACAAAGTTGAAATTTTATGACAAACTGAGTATTACAAAGATGAAATTTTATGACAAACTGAGTATTACAAAGATGAAATTTTATGACATACTGAGTATTACAAAGATGAAATTTTATGACAAACTGAGTATTACAAAGATGAAATTTTATGACAAACTGAGTATTACAAAGTTGAAATTTTATGAAATACTGAGTATTACAAAGTTGAAATTTTATGAAATACTGAGTATTAGAAAGTTGAAATTTTATGACAAACTGAGTATTAGAAATTAGAAATTTTATGAAATACTGAATATTACAAAGTTGAAATTTTATGAAATACTGAATATTACAAACTTGAAATTTTATGAAATACTGAGTATTACAAAGATGAAATTTTATGAAATACTGAGTATTACAAAGATGAAATTTTATGAAATACTGAGTATTACAAAGTTGAAATTTTATGAAATACTGAGTATTAGAAAGATGAAATTTTATGACATACTGAGTATTACAAAGATGAAATTTTATGAAATACTGAGTATTAGAAAGATGAAATTTTATGACATACTGAGTATTACAAAGATGAAATTTTATGAAATACTGAGTATTACAAAGTTGAAATTTTATGACATACTGAGTATTACAAAGATGAAATTTTATGAAATACTGAGTATTAGAAAGATGAAATTTTATGACATACTGAGTATTACAAAGATGAAATTTTATGAAATACTGAGTATTAGAAAGATGAAATTTTATGACATACTGAGTATTACAAAGATGACATTTTATGACATACTGAGTATTACAAAGATGACATTTTATGAAATACTGAATATTACAAAGTTGAAATTTTATGACAAACTGAGTATTACAAAGATGAAATTTTATGAAATACTGAGTATTACAAAGTTGAAATTTTATGACAAACTGAGTATTACAAAGATGAAATTTTATGAAATACTGAGTATTACAAAGATGAAATTTTATGACAAACTGAGTATTACAAAGATGAAATTTTATGACATACTGAGTATTACAAAGATGAAATTTTATGACAAACTGAGTATTACAAAGATGAAATTTTATGACAAACTGAGTATTACAAAGTTGAAATTTTATGAAATACTGAGTATTACAAAGTTGAAATTTTATGAAATACTGAGTATTAGAAAGTTGAAATTTTATGACAAACTGAGTATTAGAAATTAGAAATTTTATGAAATACTGAATATTACAAAGTTGAAATTTTATGAAATACTGAATATTACAAACTTGAAATTTTATGAAATACTGAGTATTACAAAGATGAAATTTTATGAAATACTGAGTATTACAAAGATGAAATTTTATGAAATACTGAGTATTACAAAGTTGAAATTTTATGACATACTGAGTATTACAAAGATGAAATTTTATGAAATACTGAGTATTAGAAAGATGAAATTTTATGACATACTGAGTATTACAAAGATGAAATTTTATGAAATACTGAGTATTAGAAAGATGAAATTTTATGACATACTGAGTATTACAAAGATGAAATTTTATGAAATACTGAGTATTACAAAGTTGAAATTTTATGACAAACTGAGTATTACAAAGATGAAATTTTATGAAATACTGAGTATTAGAAAGATGAAATTTTATGACATACTGAGTATTACAAAGATGAAATTTTATGAAATACTGAGTATTAGAAAGATGAAATTTTATGACATACTGAGTATTACAAAGATGAAATTTTATGAAATACTGAGTATTAGAAAGATGAAATTTTATGACAAACTGAGTATTACAAAGATGAAATTTTATGAAATACTGAGTATTACAAAGTTGAAATTTTATGAAATACTGAGTATTACAAAGATGAAATTTTATGAAATACTGAGTATTACAAAGTTGAAATTTTATGACAAACTGAGTATTACAAAGATGAAATTTTATGACATACTGAGTATTACAAAGATGAAATTTTATGAAATACTGAGTATTACAAAGATGAAATTTTATGACATACTGAGTATTAGAAAGTTGAAATTTTATGACAAACTGAGTATTACAAAGTTGAAATTTTATGAAATACTGAGTATTAGAAAGTTGAAATTTTATGACAAACTGAGTATTAGAAAGTTGAAATTTTATGACAAACTGAGTATTACAAAGTTGAAATTTTATGAAATACTGAGTATTACAAAGATGAAATTTTATGACATACTGAGTATTAGAAAGTTGAAATTTTATGACAAACTGAGTATTACAAAGTTGAAATTTTATGAAATACTGAGTATTAGAAAGTTGAAATTTTATGACAAACTGAGTATTACAAAGATGACATTTTATGAAATACTGAGTATTACAAAGATGAAATTTTATGACATACTGAGTATTAGAAAGTTGAAATTTTATGACAAACTGAGTATTACAAAGTTGAAATTTTATGAAATACTGAGTATTAGAAAGTTGAAATTTTATGACAAACTGAGTATTACAAAGATGAAATTTTATGAAATACTGAGTATTACAAAGTTGAAATTTTATGACAAACTGAGTATTACAAAGATGACATTTTATGAAATACTGAGTATTACAAAGATGAAATTTTATGACAAACTGAGTATTACAAAGATGAAATTTAATGACAAACTGAGTATTACAAAGATGAAATTTTATGAAATACTGAGTATTACAAAGTTGAAATTTTATGACAAACTGAGTATTACAAAGATGACATTTTATGAAATACTGAGTATTACAAAGATGAAATTTTATGACAAACTGAGTATTACAAAGATGAAATTTAATGACAAACTGAGTATTACAAAGATGAAATTTTATGAAATACTGAGTATTACAAAGTTGAAATTTTATGACAAACTGAGTATTACAAAGATGAAATTTTATGAAATACTGAGTATTACAAAGTTGAAATTTTATGACAAACTGAGTATTACAAAGATGAAATTTTATGAAATACTGAGTATTACAAAGTTGAAATTTTATGACAAACTGAGTATTACAAAGATGAAATTTTATGAAATACTGAGTATTACAAAGTTGAAATTTTATGACAAACTGAGTATTACAAAGATGAAATTTTATGAAATACTGAGTATTACAAAGATGAAATTTTATGACAAACTGAGTATTACAAAGATGAAATTTTATGACATACTGAGTATTACAAAGATGAAATTTTATGAAATACTGAGTATTACAAAGTTGAAATTTTATGACAAACTGAGTATTACAAAGTTGAAATTTTATGAAATACTGAGTATTACAAAGATGAAATTTTATGACAAACTGAGTATTACAAAGATGAAATTTAATGACAAACTGAGTATTACAAAGATGAAATTTTATGAAATACTGAGTATTACAAAGTTGAAATTTTATGACAAACTGAGTATTACAAAGATGAAATTTTATGAAATACTGAGTATTACAAAGTTGAAATTTTATGACAAACTGAGTATTACAAAGATGAAATTTTATGAAATACTGAGTATTACAAAGTTGAAATTTTATGACAAACTGAGTATTACAAAGATGAAATTTTATGAAATACTGAGTATTACAAAGTTGAAATTTTATGACAAACTGAGTATTACAAAGATGAAATTTTATGACATACTGAGTATTACAAAGTTGAAATTTTATGACAAACTGAGTATTACAAAGATGAAATTTTATGACATACTGAGTATTACAAAGATGAAATTTTATGAAATACTGAGTATTAGAAAGTTGAAATTTTATGACAAACTGAGTATTACAAAGATGAAATTTTATGACATACTGAGTATTACAAAGATGAAATTTTATGAAATACTGAGTATTAGAAAGTTGAAATTTTATGACAAACTGAGTATTACAAAGATGACATTTTATGAAATACTGAGTATTACAAAGTTGAAATTTTATGAAATACTGAGTATTAGAAAGTTGAAATTTTATGACAAACTGAGTATTACAAAGATGAAATTTTATGAAATACTGAGTATTAGAAAGTTGAAATTTTATGACAAACTGAGTATTACAAAGATGAAATTTTATGAAATACTGAGTATTACAAAGTTGAAATTTTATGACAAACTGAGTATTACAAAGATGAAATTTTATGAAATACTGAGTATTACAAAGTTGAAATTTTATGACAAACTGAGTATTACAAAGATGAAATTTTATGAAATACTGAGTATTACAAAGTTGAAATTTTATGACAAACTGAGTATTACAAAGATGAAATTTTATGACAAACTGAGTATTACAAAGATGAAATTTTATGACATACTGAGTATTACAAAGATGAAATTTTATGACAAACTGAGTATTACAAAGATGAAATTTTATGAAATACTGAGTATTACAAAGTTGAAATTTTATGACAAACTGAGTATTACAAAGATGAAATTTTATGAAATACTGAGTATTACAAAGTTGAAATTTTATGACAAACTGAGTATTACAAAGATGAAATTTTATGAAATACTGAGTATTACAAAGTTGAAATTTTATGACAAACTGAGTATTACAAAGATGAAATTTTATGACAAACTGAGTATTACAAAGATGAAATTTTATGACATACTGAGTATTACAAAGATGAAATTTTATGACAAACTGAGTATTACAAAGATGAAATTTTATGAAATACTGAGTATTACAAAGTTGAAATTTTATGACAAACTGAGTATTACAAAGATGAAATTTTATGAAATACTGAGTATTACAAAGTTGAAATTTTATGACAAACTGAGTATTACAAAGATGAAATTTTATGACAAACTGAGTATTACAAAGATGAAATTTTATGAAATACTGAGTATTACAAAGTTGAAATTTTATGACAAACTGAGTATTACAAAGATGAAATTTTATGACAAACTGAGTATTACAAAGATGAAATTTTATGACATACTGAGTATTACAAAGATGAAATTTTATGAAATACTGAGTATTAGAAAGTTGAAATTTTATGACAAACTGAGTATTACAAAGATGACATTTTATGAAATACTGAGTATTACAAAGATGAAATTTTATGACATACTGAGTATTACAAAGTTGAAATTTTATGACAAACTGAGTATTACAAAGTTGAAATTTTATGAAATACTGAGTATTAGAAAGTTGAAATTTTATGACAAACTGAGTATTACAAAGTTGAAATTTTATGAAATACTGAGTATTACAAAGATGAAATTTTATGAAATACTGAGTATTACAAAGATGAAATTTTATGAAATACTGAGTATTAGAAAGATGAAATTTTATGACATACTGAGTATTACAAAGATGAAATTTTATGAAATACTGAGTATTAGAAAGATGAAATTTTATGACATACTGAGTATTACAAAGATGACATTTTATGAAATACTGAGTATTACAAAGATGAAATTTTATGAAATACTGAGTATTAGAAAGATGAAATTTTATGAAATACTGAGTATTACAAAGATGAAATTTTATGACATACTGAGTATTACAAAGATGACATTTTATGAAATACTGAGTATTACAAAGATGAAATTTTATGAAATACTGAGTATTAGAAAGTTGAAATTTTATGACAAACTGAGTATTACAAAGATGACATTTTATGAAATACTGAGTATTACAAAGATGAAATTTTATGACATACTGAGTATTACAAAGATGACATTTTATGAAATACTGAGTATTACAAAGATGAAATTTTATGAAATACTGAGTATTAGAAAGATGAAATTTTATGACATACTGAGTATTACAAAGATGACATTTTATGAAATACTGAGTATTACAAAGTTGAAATTTTATGAAATACTGAGTATTACAAAGATGAAATTTTATGAAATACTGAGTATTACAAAGTTGAAATTTTATGACAAACTGAGTATTACAAAGATGAAATTTTATGAAATACTGAGTATTAGAAAGATGAAATTTTATGACAAACTGAGTATTACAAAGTTGAAATTTTATGAAATACTGAGTATTACAAAGATGAAATTTTATGAAATACTGAGTATTACAAAGTTGAAATTTTATGAAATACTGAGTATTACAAAGATGAAATTTTATGAAATACTGAGTATTAGAAAGATGAAATTTTATGACATACTGAGTATTACAAAGATGACATTTTATGAAATACTGAGTATTACAAAGATGAAATTTTATGAAATACTGAGTATTACAAAGATGAAATTTTATGAAATACTGAGTATTACAAAGATGACATTTTATGAAATACTGAGTATTACAAAGTTGAAATTTTATGACAAACTGAGTATTACAAAGATGAAATTTTATGACATACTGAATATTACAAAGATGAAATTTTATGAAATACTGAGTATTAGAAAGTTGAACTTTTATGACAAACTGAGTATTAGAAAGATGAAATTTTATGACAAACTGAGTATTACAAAGATGAAATTTTATGAAATACTGAGTATTACAAAGATGAAATTTTATGAAATACTGAGTATTAGAAAGTTGAAATTTTATGACAAACTGAGTATTAGAAAGATGAAATTTTATGACAAACTGAGTATTACAAAGATGAAATTTTATGAAATACTGAGTATTAGAAAGTTGAAATTTTATGAAATACTGAGTATTAGAAAGTTGAAATTTTATGAAATACTGAGTATTACAAAGTTGAAATTTTATGACATACTGAGTATTACAAAGATGACATTTTATGAAATACTGAGTATTAGAAAGTTGAAATTTTATGACATACTGAGTATTACAAAGATGAAATTTTATGAAATACTGAGTATTACAAAGTTGAAATTTTATGACATACTGAGTATTACAAAGATGAAATTTTATGAAATACTGAGTATTACAAAGTTGAAATTTTATGACAAACTGAGTATTACAAAGATGAAATTTTATGAAATACTGAGTATTACAAAGTTGAAATTTTATGAAATACTGAGTATTACAAAGTTGAAATTTTATGACATACTGAGTATTACAAAGATGACATTTTATGAAATACTGAGTATTACAAAGATGAAATTTTATGACATACTGAGTATTACAAAGATGACATTTTATGAAATACTGAGTATTACAAAGATGAAATTTTATGAAATACTGAGTAT
Source organism: Rhinogobio ventralis (assembly GCA_039654625.1). NCBI lineage: Eukaryota > Metazoa > Chordata > Actinopteri > Cypriniformes > Gobionidae > Rhinogobio > Rhinogobio ventralis. The sequence goes on from CM077211.1 coordinate 38,595,559, forward strand.
TAGAAAGTTGAAATTTTATGACAAACTGAGTATTACAAAGTTGAAATTTTATGAAATACTGAGTATTAGAAAGTTGAAATTTTATGACAAACTGAGTATTAGAAAGATGAAATTTTATGACAAACTGAGTATTAGAAATTAGAAATTTTATGAAATACTGAATATTACAAAGTTGAAATTTTATGAAATACTGAATATTACAAACTTGAAATTTTATGAAATACTGAGTATTAGAAAGATGAAATTTTATGACAAACTGAGTATTACAAAGATGACATTTTATGAAATACTGAGTATTACAAAGATGAAATTTTATGAAATACTGAGTATTACAAAGTTGAAATTTTATGACATACTGAGTATTACAAAGATGAAATTTTATGAAATACTGAGTATTAGAAAGATGAAATTTTATGACATACTGAGTATTACAAAGATGAAATTTTATGAAATACTGAGTATTACAAAGTTGAAATTTTATGAAATACTGAGTATTACAAAGTTGAAATTTTATGACATACTGAGTATTACAAAGATGAAATTTTATGAAATACTGAGTATTAGAAAGATGAAATTTTATGACATACTGAGTATTACAAAGATGACATTTTATGAAATACTGAGTATTAGAAAGTTGAAATTTTATGACATACTGAGTATTACAAAGATGACATTTTATGACATACTGAGTATTACAAAGATGAAATTTTATGACATACTGAGTATTACAAAGATGAAATTTTATGAAATACTGAGTATTACAAAGTTGAAATTTTATGACATACTGAGTATTACAAAGATGAAATTTTATGAAATACTGAGTATTAGAAAGTTGAAATTTTATGACAAACTGAGTATTACAAAGATGAAATTTTATGAAATACTGAGTATTAGAAAGTTGAAATTTTATGAAATACTGAGTATTAGAAAGTTGAAATTTTATGAAATACTGAGTATTACAAAGATGAAATTTTATGAAATACTGAGTATTACAAAGTTGAAATTTTATGACAAACTGAGTATTACAAAGATGAAATTTTATGAAATACTGAGTATTACAAAGTTGAAATTTTATGAAATACTGAGTATTACAAAGTTGAAATTTTATGACATACTGAGTATTACAAAGATGACATTTTATGAAATACTGAGTATTAGAAAGTTGAAATTTTATGACAAACTGAGTATTACAAAGTTGAAATTTTATGAAATACTGAGTATTACAAAGTTGAAATTTTATGAAATACTGAGTATTAGAAAGTTGAAATTTTATGACAAACTGAGTATTAGAAATTAGAAATTTTATGAAATACTGAATATTACAAAGTTGAAATTTTATGAAATACTGAATATTACTAACTTGAAATTTTATGAAATACTGAGTATTACAAAGATGAAATTTTATGAAATACTGAGTATTACAAAGATGAAATTTTATGAAATACTGAGTATTACAAAGTTGAAATTTTATGACATACTGAGTATTACAAAGATGAAATTTTATGAAATACTGAGTATTAGAAAGATGAAATTTTATGACATACTGAGTATTACAAAGATGAAATTTTATTAAATACTGAGTATTAGAAAGATGAAATTTTATGACATACTGAGTATTACAAAGATGAAATTTTATGAAATACTGAGTATTACAAAGTTGAAATTTTATGACAAACTGAGTATTACAAAGATGAAATTTTATGAAATACTGAGTATTACAAAGTTGAAATTTTATGACAAACTGAGTATTACAAAGATGAAATTTTATGAAATACTGAGTATTACAAAGTTGAAATTTTATGACAAACTGAGTATTACAAAGATGAAATTTTATGAAATACTGAGTATTACAAAGTTGAAATTTTATGACAAACTGAGTATTACAAAGATGAAATTTTATGACATACTGAGTATTACAAAGATGAAATTTTATGAAATACTGAGTATTAGAAAGTTGAAATTTTATGACAAACTGAGTATTACAAAGATGACATTTTATGAAATACTGAGTATTACAAAGATGAAATTTTATGACATACTGAGTATTAGAAAGTTGAAATTTTATGACAAACTGAGTATTACAAAGTTGAAATTTTATGAAATACTGAGTATTAGAAAGTTGAAATTTTATGACAAACTGAGTATTACAAAGATGAAATTTTATGAAATACTGAGTATTACAAAGTTGAAATTTTATGACAAACTGAGTATTACAAAGATGACATTTTATGAAATACTGAGTATTACAAAGATGAAATTTTATGACAAACTGAGTATTACAAAGATGAAATTTTATGACAAACTGAGTATTACAAAGATGAAATTTTATGAAATACTGAGTATTACAAAGTTGAAATTTTATGACATACTGAGTATTACAAAGATGAAATTTTATGAAATACTGAGTATTACAAAGTTGAAATTTTATGACAAACTGAGTATTACAAAGATGAAATTTTATGAAATACTGAGTATTACAAAGTTGAAATTTTATGACAAACTGAGTATTACAAAGATGAAATTTTATGAAATACTGAGTATTACAAAGTTGAAATTTTATGACAAACTGAGTATTACAAAGATGAAATTTTATGAAATACTGAGTATTACAAAGTTGAAATTTTATGACAAACTGAGTATTACAAAGATGAAATTTTATGACATACTGAGTATTACAAAGATGAAATTTTATGAAATACTGAGTATTAGAAAGTTGAAATTTTATGACAAACTGAGTATTACAAAGATGACATTTTATGAAATACTGAGTATTACAAAGATGAAATTTTATGACATACTGAGTATTAGAAAGTTGAAATTTTATGACAAACTGAGTATTACAAAGTTGAAATTTTATGAAATACTGAGTATTAGAAAGTTGAAATTTTATGACAAACTGAGTATTACAAAGTTGAAATTTTATGACAAACTGAGTATTACAAAGATGAAATTTTATGAAATACTGAGTATTAGAAAGTTGAAATTTTATGACAAACTGAGTATTACAAAGATGACATTTTATGAAATACTGAATATTACAAAGTTGAAATTTTATGACAAACTGAGTATTACAAAGATGAAATTTTATGAAATACTGAGTATTACAAAGTTGAAATTTTATGACAAACTGAGTATTACAAAGATGAAATTTTATGAAATACTGAGTATTACAAAGTTGAAATTTTATGACAAACTGAGTATTACAAAGATGAAATTTTATGACAAACTGAGTATTACAAAGATGAAATTTTATGACATACTGAGTATTACAAAGATGAAATTTTATGACAAACTGAGTATTACAAAGATGAAATTTTATGACAAACTGAGTATTACAAAGTTGAAATTTTATGAAATACTGAGTATTACAAAGTTGAAATTTTATGAAATACTGAGTATTAGAAAGTTGAAATTTTATGACAAACTGAGTATTAGAAATTAGAAATTTTATGAAATACTGAATATTACAAAGTTGAAATTTTATGAAATACTGAATATTACAAACTTGAAATTTTATGAAATACTGAGTATTACAAAGATGAAATTTTATGAAATACTGAGTATTACAAAGATGAAATTTTATGAAATACTGAGTATTACAAAGTTGAAATTTTATGAAATACTGAGTATTAGAAAGATGAAATTTTATGACATACTGAGTATTACAAAGATGAAATTTTATGAAATACTGAGTATTAGAAAGATGAAATTTTATGACATACTGAGTATTACAAAGATGAAATTTTATGAAATACTGAGTATTACAAAGTTGAAATTTTATGACATACTGAGTATTACAAAGATGAAATTTTATGAAATACTGAGTATTAGAAAGATGAAATTTTATGACATACTGAGTATTACAAAGATGAAATTTTATGAAATACTGAGTATTAGAAAGATGAAATTTTATGACATACTGAGTATTACAAAGATGACATTTTATGAAATACTGAATATTACAAAGTTGAAATTTTATGACAAACTGAGTATTACAAAGATGAAATTTTATGAAATACTGAGTATTACAAAGTTGAAATTTTATGACAAACTGAGTATTACAAAGATGAAATTTTATGAAATACTGAGTATTACAAAGTTGAAATTTTATGACAAACTGAGTATTACAAAGATGAAATTTTATGAAATACTGAGTATTACAAAGATGAAATTTTATGACAAACTGAGTATTACAAAGATGAAATTTTATGACATACTGAGTATTACAAAGATGAAATTTTATGACAAACTGAGTATTACAAAGATGAAATTTTATGACAAACTGAGTATTACAAAGTTGAAATTTTATGAAATACTGAGTATTACAAAGTTGAAATTTTATGAAATACTGAGTATTAGAAAGTTGAAATTTTATGACAAACTGAGTATTAGAAATTAGAAATTTTATGAAATACTGAATATTACAAAGTTGAAATTTTATGAAATACTGAATATTACAAACTTGAAATTTTATGAAATACTGAGTATTACAAAGATGAAATTTTATGAAATACTGAGTATTACAAAGATGAAATTTTATGAAATACTGAGTATTACAAAGTTGAAATTTTATGACATACTGAGTATTACAAAGATGAAATTTTATGAAATACTGAGTATTAGAAAGATGAAATTTTATGACATACTGAGTATTACAAAGATGAAATTTTATGAAATACTGAGTATTAGAAAGATGAAATTTTATGACATACTGAGTATTACAAAGATGAAATTTTATGAAATACTGAGTATTACAAAGTTGAAATTTTATGACAAACTGAGTATTACAAAGATGAAATTTTATGAAATACTGAGTATTAGAAAGATGAAATTTTATGACATACTGAGTATTACAAAGATGAAATTTTATGAAATACTGAGTATTAGAAAGATGAAATTTTATGACATACTGAGTATTACAAAGATGAAATTTTATGAAATACTGAGTATTAGAAAGATGAAATTTTATGACAAACTGAGTATTACAAAGATGAAATTTTATGAAATACTGAGTATTACAAAGTTGAAATTTTATGAAATACTGAGTATTACAAAGATGAAATTTTATGAAATACTGAGTATTACAAAGTTGAAATTTTATGACAAACTGAGTATTACAAAGATGAAATTTTATGACATACTGAGTATTACAAAGATGAAATTTTATGAAATACTGAGTATTACAAAGATGAAATTTTATGACATACTGAGTATTAGAAAGTTGAAATTTTATGACAAACTGAGTATTACAAAGTTGAAATTTTATGAAATACTGAGTATTAGAAAGTTGAAATTTTATGACAAACTGAGTATTAGAAAGTTGAAATTTTATGACAAACTGAGTATTACAAAGTTGAAATTTTATGAAATACTGAGTATTACAAAGATGAAATTTTATGACATACTGAGTATTAGAAAGTTGAAATTTTATGACAAACTGAGTATTACAAAGTTGAAATTTTATGAAATACTGAGTATTAGAAAGTTGAAATTTTATGACAAACTGAGTATTACAAAGATGACATTTTATGAAATACTGAGTATTACAAAGATGAAATTTTATGACATACTGAGTATTAGAAAGTTGAAATTTTATGACAAACTGAGTATTACAAAGTTGAAATTTTATGAAATACTGAGTATTAGAAAGTTGAAATTTTATGACAAACTGAGTATTACAAAGATGAAATTTTATGACAAACTGAGTATTACAAAGATGAAATTTAATGACAAACTGAGTATTACAAAGATGAAATTTTATGAAATACTGAGTATTACAAAGTTGAAATTTTATGACAAACTGAGTATTACAAAGATGACATTTTATGAAATACTGAGTATTACAAAGATGAAATTTTATGACAAACTGAGTATTACAAAGATGAAATTTAATGACAAACTGAGTATTACAAAGATGAAATTTTATGAAATACTGAGTATTACAAAGTTGAAATTTTATGACAAACTGAGTATTACAAAGATGAAATTTTATGAAATACTGAGTATTACAAAGTTGAAATTTTATGACAAACTGAGTATTACAAAGATGAAATTTTATGAAATACTGAGTATTACAAAGTTGAAATTTTATGACAAACTGAGTATTACAAAGATGAAATTTTATGAAATACTGAGTATTACAAAGTTGAAATTTTATGACAAACTGAGTATTACAAAGATGAAATTTTATGAAATACTGAGTATTACAAAGATGAAATTTTATGACAAACTGAGTATTACAAAGATGAAATTTTATGACATACTGAGTATTACAAAGATGAAATTTTATGAAATACTGAGTATTACAAAGTTGAAATTTTATGACAAACTGAGTATTACAAAGTTGAAATTTTATGAAATACTGAGTATTACAAAGATGAAATTTTATGACAAACTGAGTATTACAAAGATGAAATTTAATGACAAACTGAGTATTACAAAGATGAAATTTTATGAAATACTGAGTATTACAAAGTTGAAATTTTATGACAAACTGAGTATTACAAAGATGAAATTTTATGAAATACTGAGTATTACAAAGTTGAAATTTTATGACAAACTGAGTATTACAAAGATGAAATTTTATGAAATACTGAGTATTACAAAGTTGAAATTTTATGACAAACTGAGTATTACAAAGATGAAATTTTATGAAATACTGAGTATTACAAAGTTGAAATTTTATGACAAACTGAGTATTACAAAGATGAAATTTTATGACATACTGAGTATTACAAAGTTGAAATTTTATGACAAACTGAGTATTACAAAGATGAAATTTTATGACATACTGAGTATTACAAAGATGAAATTTTATGAAATACTGAGTATTAGAAAGTTGAAATTTTATGACAAACTGAGTATTACAAAGATGAAATTTTATGACATACTGAGTATTACAAAGATGAAATTTTATGAAATACTGAGTATTAGAAAGTTGAAATTTTATGACAAACTGAGTATTACAAAGATGACATTTTATGAAATACTGAGTATTACAAAGTTGAAATTTTATGAAATACTGAGTATTAGAAAGTTGAAATTTTATGACAAACTGAGTATTACAAAGATGAAATTTTATGAAATACTGAGTATTAGAAAGTTGAAATTTTATGACAAACTGAGTATTACAAAGATGAAATTTTATGAAATACTGAGTATTACAAAGTTGAAATTTTATGACAAACTGAGTATTACAAAGATGAAATTTTATGAAATACTGAGTATTACAAAGTTGAAATTTTATGACAAACTGAGTATTACAAAGATGAAATTTTATGAAATACTGAGTATTACAAAGTTGAAATTTTATGACAAACTGAGTATTACAAAGATGAAATTTTATGACAAACTGAGTATTACAAAGATGAAATTTTATGACATACTGAGTATTACAAAGATGAAATTTTATGACAAACTGAGTATTACAAAGATGAAATTTTATGAAATACTGAGTATTACAAAGTTGAAATTTTATGACAAACTGAGTATTACAAAGATGAAATTTTATGAAATACTGAGTATTACAAAGTTGAAATTTTATGACAAACTGAGTATTACAAAGATGAAATTTTATGAAATACTGAGTATTACAAAGTTGAAATTTTATGACAAACTGAGTATTACAAAGATGAAATTTTATGACAAACTGAGTATTACAAAGATGAAATTTTATGACATACTGAGTATTACAAAGATGAAATTTTATGACAAACTGAGTATTACAAAGATGAAATTTTATGAAATACTGAGTATTACAAAGTTGAAATTTTATGACAAACTGAGTATTACAAAGATGAAATTTTATGAAATACTGAGTATTACAAAGTTGAAATTTTATGACAAACTGAGTATTACAAAGATGAAATTTTATGACAAACTGAGTATTACAAAGATGAAATTTTATGAAATACTGAGTATTACAAAGTTGAAATTTTATGACAAACTGAGTATTACAAAGATGAAATTTTATGACAAACTGAGTATTACAAAGATGAAATTTTATGACATACTGAGTATTACAAAGATGAAATTTTATGAAATACTGAGTATTAGAAAGTTGAAATTTTATGACAAACTGAGTATTACAAAGATGACATTTTATGAAATACTGAGTATTACAAAGATGAAATTTTATGACATACTGAGTATTACAAAGTTGAAATTTTATGACAAACTGAGTATTACAAAGTTGAAATTTTATGAAATACTGAGTATTAGAAAGTTGAAATTTTATGACAAACTGAGTATTACAAAGTTGAAATTTTATGAAATACTGAGTATTAGAAAGATGAAATTTTATGACAAACTGAGTATTAGAAATTAGAAATTTTATGAAATACTGAATATTACAAAGTTGAAATTTTATGAAATACTGAGTATTACAAAGATGAAATTTTATGACAAACTGAGTATTACAAAGTTGAAATTTTATGAAATACTGAATATTACAAAGTTGAAATTTTATGAAATACTGAATATTACAAAGTTGAAATTTTATGAAATACTGAGTATTACAAAGTTGAAATTTTATGAAATACTGAATATTAGAAAGTTGAAATTTTATGAAATACTGAGTATTAGAAAGATGAAATTTTATGAAATTCTGAGTATTACAAAGTTGAAATTATGAAATACTGAATATTACAAAGTTGACATTTTATGACATACTGAGTATTACAAAGTTGAAATTATGAAATACTGAGTATTAGAAAGATGACATTTTATGACATATTGAGTATTAGAAAGAGGAAATTTAATGACATACTAAGTATTAGAACAATTACATTTTATGACATACTGAGTATTAGAAAAATAACATTTTATGACATACTTGTCACAGAGTCACAGCCAACACCCACCAACATCCATGCATTGTCACCAGATCTCCACGCTCTGCCCACTCATTCACAATCCCCTAAATACTGATCACCGGACCCTGCACCTCATCATCACAGACACTTTATAGACTCACACTCCCTTCACTACAGTGTCTGGTCTCGTCATACGTACCTGGACTCCTTACCCGCTACTCACCTGAGTATCCACCGTCTTCTTCCAAGTCTTCCTCGTCTCCAGTTCCTCGGTCCTCGTGTTCTCCATTCCCTGCAAACGACAAACTCCATTATCTACAGCTAAGTGACTGTCCAGAAGTGCTTGTTTCTAATACTCACCTGAATACCTATTGCAACCTGTGTTCGTGTCTCTGTCAATAAATATCACTTGACTTCACCACATCCTCTGCCTCCGTCTGTGTTGTGACAATATTGAGTATTAGAAAGATGAAATTTTGTAACATACTAAATGAAAAATTATTGTCACAGTCACGTTTAGTTTCAGTTGGATTGGACTTTCAGTTTGTTTGTATCTGTCACATGTTCCTTTGTTCTGTTTCCTGCCATTCGTCTGTCTCCCTGGTTACCATCATCATTAGTTCATTTGCGTCAGCTGTGATCTGTTAATTATCCTCGTTTGTATTTGCTATTTAAGTTCCTCCTGTTCTCGAACACCGAAAATCAAACAACCCGTCTGACCTGGGTAAGTACCAATCTCTGCTCTCATCCTTCTCAGATGATGTCAATGCGGCTAAATCCTCATTTTTCCACAACAAAATCAACAGCACCTCAAACACACGCACACTTTTCAGAACATTCAACTCTCTCCTCTGTCCCCCCTCCACCATCTCTTTATCTGCCGACGTTTTTGCCCATTTTTTCACGGATAAAACAATCATCAGCAGTCAGTTCTCACCTCCACACACACAGGATTTTAGATCAGCCACATCCACAGCCAAACATCTTTTCTCCAGCCATCCTACCACTTGCCCCCTAGATCCCATCCCCTCACACCTCCTACAACACATCTCTCCTGTACTCCTACCAGCACTCACACACACATCAACACATCTCTCTGCACCGGCATCTTCCCTACCACATTCAAGCAGGCTCGGGTAACCCCACTGCTTAAAAAACCCACATTAAACCCATCATTTGTAGATAACTACAGACCTGTTTCTCTCTACTAACATTCATAGCGAAAACACTTGAACGAGTTGTTTTCAACCAGGTTTCATCTTTCCTCTCACAGTTTAATCAGCTGGACGTAAACCAATCAGGTTTCAAAAAGGGCCATTCAACAGAGACTGCATTACTGTCGGTCACTGAAGCCCTGCGGATTGCAAAAGCTGCTTCCAAATCATCAGTCCTCATCCTCCTCGATCTATCTGCTGCCTTTGACACTGTGAATCATCAGATTCTTCTATCCACCCTCTCATCACTGGGCATCACAGGGATGCCACTCCACTGGTTTGAGTCCTATCTCACCGGCAGGTCCTTCAAGGTTGCCTGGAGAGGGGAGGTATCCAAAGCACATCAACTAACCACGGGGGTTCCTCAGGGCTCAGTGCTTGGACCTCTCCTCTTCTCCATTTACACTACATCACTGGGACCCATCATACAGGCACATGGCTTCTCATACCATTGCTATGCTGATGACACACAGCTCTACCTCTCATTTCAACCAGATGATCCCACAGTAGCTGCACGAATCTCACGCTGTCTAGCAGACATCTCGTCATGGATGAAACAACATCACCTGCAGCTCAACCTAGCAAAGACTGAGCTTCTCGTCTTCCCTGTTAACCCAACTCTACAACACGACTTCACCATCCAGCTAGGTTCATCTTTGATTACCCCTTCAGAGTCGGTCAGAAATCTCGGAGTAATCTTTGATGACCAGCTGTCCTTCAAAGACCACATTTCAAAGACAGCTCGGTCATGCAGGTTTGCCCTGCACAACATCAGGAAGATCAGACCGTTCCTTACAGAGCACGCAACACAGCTTCTTGTCCAAGCCCTGGTCATTTCTAGGCTTGACTACTGCAATGCGCTTCTGGCTGGACTTCCATCGTGTGCGATTCAAGATGCTTCAAATGATTCAGAACGCAGTGGCACGTCTCGTCTTCAACGAGCCCAAAAGGGCCCATGTCACCCCTCTCTTCATCTCTCTGCACTGGCTACCACTCGCTGCCCGCATTAAGTTCAAGGCACTGACGCTTGCTTTTAATCTTTAAAAAAAAAAAAAAAAAAAAACTATTCTAATTCTTTTTCCTCTATCCTTCTCTATTCCCTCCCTATTTTAGCTTCGGCTACTCTGAGCAATGTCCAAAACGTAGTATTTAAGGCACTTTTTGCATTTCTACGTCTCTTCATAACGGATCGCTTCCTGTACTCCTCAGTTGTAAGTCGCTTTGGATAAAAGCATCTGCTAAATGCATAAATGTAATTGTCCCTGTTCAAAGCCATCCCATGGATCCTCCCACTTTCCTCACCTCCTTGGACCTTTTTGTTGGACCTCCTCCCGGCCGACCGTCCACCTTCAGAACCTCATCCTGCCTGTTTGTGCCATCCCTTCGCCATCCTCCTTAACCATCCCTCTGCCATCCCCGGGGCGCGAGGCCATGGGGATGGCTACCGGGAGGGGGCGTTCCGTCACAGTCACGTTTAGTTTCAGTTGGATTGGACTTTCAGTTTGTTTGTATCTGTCACATGTTCCTTTGTTCTGTTTCCCGCCATTCGTCTGTCTCCCTGGTTACCATCATCATTAGTTAATTTGTGTCAGCTGTGATCTGTTAATTATCCTCGTTTGTATTTGCTATTTAAGTTCCTCTTGTTCACTCTGTCTTGGTCCGATCTCAGTTATGTTTAGTGTGTTGTGCTGTTGCCCGTCTTGCCTTTTATTTGAGGTAATTTTGGAATTGTATCTGCCTGTCTTCGTCTTCCTGCCTGCACACACCTGTGACAATTATGAGATTAGAAAGATTAAATTTTATGACATACTGAGTCAGTTTTCAATTCCATAAAAGCGCAGATGGGAGTGGACAGTTCTGCGCGTGATCTACTGATGATACGCACATTAAAGAACAAACGCAGCCGGATAATTTCCATAATGACCAACACAATCTACCCGTATATCGTCTGGTTTAAGACATGCTTTTTTTGGGCGGTAAATAATGGCGCAAACACTAGTAGTTCCTCCCATACATACTGCACCTGAAAGGGAAACTCCTACAAATCATATGCAATAAGATCAGCCACAAAAATAACTCTGTCCACGCCCTTTCAGCACAAGTTTTTCACTGCGTGTCTTTAGTAAATCCTGACAGTAGTTTTTTAATGCCAAAAGAGGGTTTGCACTGGTGCAAACTGTTAGTAAATCTGGCCCACTAAGTATTAGAAAGTTTACATTTTATGACATACTAAGTCATAATTATGAGGTTAGAAATTAGAATTTCTATCATATACTAAAGTCTTAAATATGACATTAGAAAGTTGACATTTTATGTCCTAAATAAAAAATTATGAGACTAAAAATATGAAATCTTATGATATACTACATCAAAATTATGAGATTAGAAAATTGAAATTATGACAGTTGAAATGATGACATACTAGTCATAATTATAAGGTTATATTATATAATTGTTATATAATTATGTAACAATTTTAATTATGACATAAAGCTAAAATTATGTGAGGTAACATTTTAAAATGACTTAAAAAGGTCATAATTATGGCTTAAAATTAACATTTTTACATCATAATTATGATTTACAAAACCTTGATTTTTTTTTTCTTTTCCATTTCTGGCAAAAATGGAATTCCATCCTTTAAAGCTGTAACGAGTGGAGTAACGAATGCGCCAGCCACATCTGTCATGTGAATAAACCGTGCGATCAAATCTAGACGAGAAGAGGCATTTCTCACAGACTTTATATGTTTCCAATTAGACTTTTTGGAGACGTTAAGAAAGTCTGACTTTATTGCTAATTGGTTGTGAAAGTGTGACCTCAGAGCGGCGAGCAGGAAATTCCACAGAAAGCAAAAGCCCAGGCGCTGAAAACCCACGGGCCACATTCACATGTATGTTTGCAAAATAATAATTCTCATCTGATCATTTGTTTGGCCTCTGCGGTTCACAGGTCTCCGTTCCCATGGCCGAGTGCCGTGATTGATGCTGCAAATCTTAACTATTTGTTTTACAAATGTGCGACGCTCCCCTGGGAACAATATGCAAGAACTGGGAACGTTCTACTGTCTGAAGAATTATTAAAATAGTTGTGCAAGAGAAAACAGGTGGACGCTTCCACTTTCAGCAAACCGCAGACGAGAACGGCAGTCGATGTTCAACAGCAGACGGAAATAAATTCTCAACATTGTGCAGTTTAATGTGACGTTTCCCTTGAGCGTGGCATTTCATTCATCTTCATCTCTCACTAACAAACTCCCAGGGAACGTTCTGTCAAGATTCTCTCAATGTTATGAACAAACGTTATTCCAGTAACATTATTAGAATGTTCATTTAAAGTTATCTGGTCTTTAATAATGTTCTCAAAATATTACCACAAAAACATTATTTCTGAAACATTTTTAGTTTGTTCATCTAATGTTTTTTAAATGTTGCTACTTGTTTCAGAACAAAATTATGTTACAAACATTACTCTTGAGTGTTCTCTGAGCGTCACTCTTGAGTTTATTAGTTGTTAGTGTTAGTGTTACTCGATCTTAGCGCTGCATTCGATACCATCGACCACAACATTCTTTTGAATAGACTCGAAAATGATGTTGGCATTAGTGGAATTGCATTGGCATGGTTTAAATCATACTTATCTGACCGTTTTCAGTTTGTAGCAGTAAATGAAGAGATCTCACACCGATCACAAGTTCAGTATGGAGTACCGCAGGGCTCAGTGCTAGGACCGTTGCTCTTCACCCTGTACATGCTACCACTGGGAGATATCATTAGGAAGCATGGCGTTAGTTTTCATTGTTATGCTGACGATACTCAGCTCTATATTTCTTCACGCCCTGACGAAATTTACCAATTCACAAGATTAACATTAGATTAATCGAGTGTTATAAAAAATTGGATGACTAGTAATTTTCTTGCAACTTAATTCAGAAAAAACTGAATTTTTAATTATTGGACAAAAAAACTCCACATGTAGTAACCTAGAATACTGTCTAACACTTGATGGCTGCTCTGTCAAGTCCTCGTCGTCAGTGAGGAACCTGGGTGTGCTCTTTGATACCAATCTCTCATTTGAAAGCCACGTTTCTAGCATCTGTAAAACTGCATTCTACCATCTTAAAAATATATCTAAATTACGGCATATGCTCTCAATGCAAAATGCTGAACAGTTAGTTCATGCATTCATGACCTCAAGGCTAGATTATTGTAATGCTCTACTGGGTGGTTGCCCTGCTCGCTTAATAAATAAACTGCAGCTGGTCCAAAACGCAGCAGCTCGAGTTCTTACTAGAACCAGGAAGTATGACCATATTAGCCCGGTTCTGTCAACACTGCACTGGCTCCCTATTAAACATCGCATACATTTTAAAATCTTGCTAATTACTTACAAATCACTAAATGGTTTAGCTCCCCAGTACTTGAGCGAACTCTTAACGCATTATACTCCATCACGTCTATTGCGGTCTCAAAACTCTGGCCAGTTGATAATACCTAGAATATCAAAATCAACTGCAGGCGGTCGATCCTTTTCCTATTTAGCACCCAAACTCTGGAACAGCCTTCCTAGCATTGTTCGGGAAGCAGACACACTCTGTCAGTTTAAATCTAGACTAAAAACGCATCTCTTTACTATGGCATACACATAAAACATTTTAATTTATATTTTATTCAAATTGTTAGGCTGCATTAACTAGGTCAGCCGGAACCGGGAACACTTCCCATAACACCTGATGTAATTGTTACATCATAAGAGGAATGGCATCTACGCTAATGTTAGTCTCTCTGTTTATCCCGAGGTTTACTGCAGTCAGCCGGATCCGGGCCGTATCCAGATCAGATGGTGGACCAGCGCCCAGACATTACCAACGCATCCCTGAAGTGTCTGCAGAGACCGTGTCAATTAGTCTACCCTCTGAAATTGCTCATCGACATGGCATCCTCAATGGATCCATCTCCGGCGTGATGACTCCGATATTTCGAATATTCCTATTTAATAATTGTTTAATTGACACGCCATCCTCAATAAACCCGGTGTGATGCCTCCGATCTTTCGAATAATCCGATCTAATATTACTTCTGACCTATAAGGCTGCCAAAATAATAATCATACACTGTTTGTTAATTGGCCAGAGGAGAACTGGCACCCCGACTGAGCCTGGTTTCTCCCAAGGTTTATTTTTCTCCATTAGGACACCTGATGGAGTTTTGGTTCCTTGCCACTGTCGCCTCTGGCTTGCTCAGTTGGGGACACAAAATTTTCAAATAAATATCCAAATAAATTTAATTACTAAACTAAATTATATCAACTACATTACTTGAATACATATGGTAATTGAAATGAGCTGATGACATCACCGTTTTCTCCAGAGCGGCTGTACAGCCCAATCAAATTCTGTTCATTATTTTCCTGTTTAACACTGTGAAGCTGCTTTGAAACAATCTGCATTGTAAAAAGCGCTATATAAATAAAGTTGACTTGACTTGACTTGAGTGTTCTCTGAGCGTCACTCTTGAGTGTTCTCTGAGCGTTACTCTTGAGTGTTCTCTGAGCGTTACTCTTGAGTGTTCTCTGAGCGTTACTCTTGAATGTTCTCTGAGCGTTACTCTTGAATGTTCTCTGAACGTTACTCTTGAGTGTTCTCTGAGCGGCACTCTTGAGTGTTCTCCGAGCGGCACTCTTGAGTGTTCTCCGAGCGTCACTCTTGAGTGTTCTCCAAGCGGCACTCTTGAGTGTTCTCCGAGCGGCACTCTTGAGTGTTCTCCGAGCGGCACTCTTGAGTGTTCTCCGAGCGGCACTCTGGAGTGTTCTCCGAGCGGCACTCTCGAGTGTTCTCCGAGCGGCACTCTCGAGTGTTCTCTGAGCGGCACTCTTGGGTGTTCTCTGATCGGCACTCACTCTAGGGTGTTCTCTGAGCGGCACTCTTGAGTGTTCTCTGAGCGGCACTCTTGAGTGTTCTCTGAGCGTTACTCTTGAGTGTTCTCTGAGCGTTATTCTTGAGTGTTCTACGAGCGGCACTCTTGAGTGTTCTCCGAGCGGCACTCTTGAGTGTTCTCCGAGCGGCACTCTCGAGTGTTCTCTGAGCGGCACTCTTGGGTGTTCTCTGATCGGCACTCACTCTCGAGTGTTCTCTGAGCGGCACTCTTGGGTGTTCTCTGAGCGGCACTCACTCTTGAGTGTTCTCTGAGCGGCACTCTAGTGTGTTCTCTGAGCGTCACTCTAGTGTGTTCTCTGAGCGTCACTCTAGTGTGTTCTCTGAGCGTCACTCTTGAGTGTTCTCTGAGCGGCACTCTTGAGTGTTCTCTGAGCGGCACTCTCGAGTGTTCTCTGAGCGGCACTCTCGAGTGTTCTCTGAGCGGCACTCTCGAGTGTTCTCTGAGCGGCACTCTCGAGTGTTCTCTGAGCGGCACTCTCGAGTGTTCTCCGAGCGGCACTCTCGAGTGTTCTCTGAGCGGCACTCTTGGGTGTTCTCTGATCGGCACTCACTCTAGGGTGTTCTCTGAGCGGCACTCTTGAGTGTTCTCTGAGCGGCACTCTTGAGTGTTCTCTGAGCGTTACTCTTGAGTGTTCTCCGAGCGTTACTCTTGAGTGTTCTCCGAGCGGCACTCTTGAGTGTTCTCCGAGCGGCACTCTTGAGTGTTCTCCGAGCGGCACTCTTGAGTGTTCTCCGAGCGGCACTCTTGAGTGTTCTCCGAGCGGCACTCTGGAGTGTTCTCCGAGCGGCACTCTCGAGTGTTCTCCGAGCGGCACTCTCGAGTGTTCTCTGAGCGGCACTCTTGGGTGTTCTCTGATCGGCACTCACTCTAGGGTGTTCTCTGAGCGGCACTCTTGAGTGTTCTCTGAGCGGCACTCTTGAGTGTTCTCTGAGCGTTACTCTTGAGTGTTCTCTGAGCGTTACTCTTGAGTGTTCTACGAGCGGCACTCTTGAGTGTTCTCCGAGCGGCACTCTTGAGTGTTCTCCGAGCGGCACTCTCGAGTGTTCTCTGAGCGGCACTCTTGGGTGTTCTCTGATCGGCACTCACTCTCGAGTGTTCTCTGAGCGGCACTCTTGGGTGTTCTCTGAGCGGCACTCACTCTTGAGTGTTCTCTGAGCGGCACTCTAGTGTGTTCTCTGAGCGTCACTCTTGAGTGTTCTCCGAGCGGCACTCTTGAGTGTTCTCCGAGCGGCACTCTTGAGTGTTCTCCGAGCGGCACTCTTGAGTGTTCTCCGAGCGGCACTCTCGAGTGTTCTCTGAGCGGCACTCTTGGGTGTTCTCTGATCGGCACTCACTCTCGAGTGTTCTCTGATCGGCACTCACTCTCGAGTGTTCTCTGAGCGGCACTCTTGGGTGTTCTCTGAGCGGCACTCACTCTAGGGTGTTCTCTGAGCGTCACTCTTGAGTGTTCTCTGAGCGGCACTCTTGAGTGTTCTCTGAGCGGCACTCTCGAGTGTTCTCTGAGCGGCACTCTCGAGTGTTCTCTGAGCGGCACTCACTCTAGGGTGTTCTCTGAGCGGCACTCACTCTAGGGTGTTCTCTGAGCGGCACTCACTCTAGGGTGTTCTCTGAGCGTCACTCTTGAGTGTTCTCTGAGCGGCACTCTCGAGTGTTCTCTGAGCGGCACTCTCGAGTGTTCTCTGAGCGGCACTCTCGAGTGTTCTCCGAGCGGCACTCTCGAGTGTTCTCTGAGCGGCACTCTTGGGTGTTCTCTGATCGGCACTCACTCTAGGGTGTTCTCTGAGCGGCACTCTTGAGTGTTCTCTGAGCGGCACTCTTGAGTGTTCTCTGAGCGTTACTCTTGAGTGTTCTCCGAGCGGCACTCTTGAGTGTTCTCCGAGCGGCATTCTCGAGTGTTCTCCGAGCGGCACTCTCGAGTGTTCTCCGAGCGGCACTCTCGAGTGTTCTCCGAGCGGCACTCTCGAGTGTTCTCTGAGCGGCACTCTTGGGTGTTCTCTGATCGGCACTCACTCTCGAGTGTTCTCTGAGCGGCACTCTTGGGTGTTCTCTGAGCGGCACTCACTCTTGAGTGTTCTCTGAGCGGCACTCTTGGGTGTTCTCTGAGCGGCACTCACTCTTGAGTGTTCTCTGAGCGGCACTCTTGGGTGTTCTCTGAGCGGCACTCACTCTAGGGTGTTCTCTGAGCGTCACTCTTGAGTGTTCTCTGAGCGGCACTCTCGAGTGTTCTCTGAGCGGCACTCTTGGGTGTTCTCTGAGCGGCACTCTTGGGTGTTCTCTGATCGGCACTCACTCTAGGGTGTTCTCTGAGCGGCACTCTTGAGTGTTCTCTGAGCGGCACTCTTGAGTGTTCTCTGAGCGTTACTCTTGAGTGTTCTCTGAGCGTTACTCTTGAGTGTTCTCCGAGCGGCACTCTCGAGTGTTCTCCGAGCGGCACTCTCGAGTGTTCTCTGATCGGCACTCACTCTTGAGTGTTCTCTGAGCGTCACTCTTGAGTGTTCTCTGAGCGGCACTCTCGAGTGTTCTCTGAGCGGCACTCTTGGGTGTTCTCTGATCGGCACTCACTCTAGGGTGTTCTCTGAGCGGCACTCTTGAGTGTTCTCTGAGCGGCACTCTTGAGTGTTCTCTGAGCGTTACTCTTGAGTGTTCTCTGAGCGTTACTCTTGAGTGTTCTCCGAGCGGCACTCTTGAGTGTTCTCCGAGCGGCACTCTCGAGTGTTCTCCGAGCGGCACTCTCGAGTGTTCTCTGATCGGCACTCACTCTCGAGTGTTCTCTGAGCGGCACTCTTGGGTGTTCTCTGAGCGGCACTCACTCTCGAGTGTTCTCTGAGCGGCACTCTCGAGTGTTCTCTGAGCGGCACTCTTGGGTATTCTCTGAGCGGCACTCACTCTAGGGTGTTCTCTGAGCGTCACTCTTGAGTGTTCTCTGAGCGGCACTCTCGAGTGTTCTCTGAGCGGCACTCTCGAGTGTTCTCTGAGCGGCACTCTCGAGTGTTCTCTGAGCGGCACTCTCGAGTGTTCTCTGAGCGTTACTCTTGAATGTTCTCTGAGCGTTACTCTTGAATGTTCTCTGAGCGTTACTCTTGAATGTTCTCTGAGCGTTACTCTTGAATGTTCTCTGAGCGTTACTCTTGAATGTTCTCTGAGCGTTACTCTTGAGTGTTCTCTGAGCGTTACTCTTGAGTGTTCTCTGATCGGCACTCTTGAATGTTCTCTGAGCGGCACTCTCGAGTGTTCTCTGAGCGTTACTCTTGAGTGTTCTCTGAGCGTTACTCTTGAATGTTCTCTGAGCGTTACTCTTGAATGTTCTCTGAGCGTTACTCTTGAATGTTCTCTGAGCGTTACTCTTGAATGTTCTCTGAGCGTTACTCTTGAGTGTTCTCTGAGCGTTACTCTTGAGTGTTCTCTGAGCGGCACTCTCGAGTGTTCTCTGAGCGTTACTCTTGAATGTTCTCTGAGCGTTACTCTTGAATGTTCTCTGAGCGTTACTCTTGAATGTTCTCTGAGCGTTACTCTTGAATGTTCTCTGAGCGTTACTCTTGAATGTTCTCTGAGCGTTACTCTTGAGTGTTCTCTGAGCGTTACTCTTGAGTGTTCTCTGATCGGCACTCTTGAATGTTCTCTGAGCGGCACTCTCGAGTGTTCTCTGAGCGTTACTCTTGAGTGTTCTCTGAGCGTTACTCTTGAATGTTCTCTGAGCGTTACTCTTGAATGTTCTCTGAGCGGCACTCTCGAGTGTTCTCTGAGCGGCACTCACTCTTGAGTGTTCTCTGAAAGTTCTGAAATAAGTAGCAACAATTAAAAATATTAGAAGAATGTCCAACTAAAATGTTCCATGAATGATGTATAAATGTTTTTGTGCTAACGTTTTGAGAACCAGATAACTTTGAACAAACATTTTTATTAATGTTACTGGAAGAACGTTTGTTCATAACTTTGAGAAAACCTTGCCAGAACGTTACAATGCAAAAATAATCTTCTTTCTCAGTGTTTCTGTCTTGTTTTCCAGCACAAATGTCTAAACAATCATAAAATCAAGACACATTTACTGGAGAAGAAGCAAAATGACTGAAGATATGAAAGGATTAGTTCACTGTTCAGTTGAAAAGAAATGAAGTTTTTTGAGGAAAACATTCCAGGATTTTCCTCCTCATAATGGACTTCAATGGGAACCAATGGTTGAAGGTCCAAATCAATGCAGTTTCAGAGGCTCTGGTCCCAGAGGAATAGGGTCTTATCTAGACAAATCATCTGAGATTTTCTAAAAAAATAAACATTTATATACTTTTAACCTCAAATGCTCGACTTCGGTGTTGTTCTTCTTCATGGCGTATGATGTCATCACGTCGGAAAGGTCACGACTCTGTGCCGACTCTGTTAAAACGAACGTGCAAAGACAAAAATAAAGGTGAAACAACGATGTCGGACGATTTTAGAACATGAGATGGAGTTTTCCGGCACTGGGTCGGCACTTCCACCTCCGTCATGTGACCTTTCCGACGTGATGACATCATACGCCGTGAAGAAGAACAACACCGAAGTCGAGCATTTGAGGTTAAAAGTATATAAATGTTTATTTTGTTGAATATGTCCGCTGGTTTGTCTGGATCAGACCCTATTCCTCTGGGATCACCAGAGCCTCTGAAACTGCATTGATTTGGACCTTCAGCCGTTGGTTCCCATTGAAGTCCATTATGAGGAGGAAAATCCTGGAATGTTTTCCTCAAAAAAACATTTCTTTTCGACTGAAGAAAGAAAGACATGAACATCTTGGATGAGATGGGGTGAGGAAATCATCAGGACATTCTCATTCTGAAGTGAACTAATCCTTGAAGTCTGGTTGAATGAAAAATGTATGAAAATGAAGTGAGTTTATGCTTAAAACAAGAACAAATAATTTTGTTTTCCCTTTGTTTATTTTTCTGACTCCACTGGCAGATATTTCTTCTTGTTTTAAGCAAAAACTCACTTTGATTCATTTTTCAGTCTTAATATCTTCAGTAAATGTGTCTTGATTCAAGAATGTTTAGATATTAGTGCTGGAAAACAGACAGAGACTGAACATTTTCTAAGTTCTGAGAATGTTCTCTTTTAGCTGGTTTGTCACTAAACGCCCAAAAGAACTTTGAACTCTAATAATGATGTGTAATTGGCAGCGGAGGGACGTTCAGACTCTGAATAGCAGCAGATTTTCCAAAGACTACAGTCAAACTAGGGGGCCGGTACTATATTAAGACTGTAAGTATTGCTCTAATAGTGGGCGGCAGCAGACGAGCCAAACAAAACACAACAAAGCCAGAAACGTTAGGAATAATGTTGATGTAATACGCTCCAATCATTTACCCCGTTTATCAGCGGCACGGCAAACAAACACACCAGCGTTGGAGCGCTCCACATGAAAGACGGACTCCAGCCTGAAATCGCTGTTTTGTTGGGGAAAAGGTGCGCGACGAGGCCTAATAAATCAGCTGGTGCGCGGGTTCACATTCTGCAGGTCAGACGTATAACCCCTCGACAGCTGCCGAGACACGCAGTCGCTGGGGGACGTGACCTTCCCCGCAGACACTGCAGGGGCCCGGGGCCCGAGAGCCACCCTGATACATCACAGCAGCCCAAGATGGATCTCATGCTTCTGCGAGAACAAGGGAAGAGCCAAAAACTCACACTTGTGTTTATAAAGAGGAAAACAGGAGCCGCTCCTGCCGAAGAATACGCTTAGATCAAGGTGAATTGAACGCTGCATGCAACACAAATGTAATTAAATATTCAAGGAAATCATTTAAGGTTCACCAAACACAATCCACCAGTTTAATGTTAATCAAAGTTTGGTCATTACTTTATTCACAAGAACATTTTGGCCTGTTGTTTATGTACAAAAATGTTGAAATCATGCAAACAAAAGATGGATTTGAGCGGCACGAGTTTCACATGATTCATAAAAACAAAATAGATTCTGTGTGTTTAGAAAAGGAGCACATTTCCATTGGGTGACTTTGGTTTGAGTGAAACATCATAACTTTGATTAAAAAGTGTCTCATAATCATATTAAAGCTCTGGGAAACAGAAGATATAAAGTTCAATAACGATCAACATTCAGTCTGCTGTGATTCTCTTCACATGGTGCTTCATACAGAGTTGAAATATTAAATAATAATATTAATTGTCAAAAGTGCCATACAGCATGATATGGGAGAAATATAATATTCATAATTTACATTTTATACAAAGAAAAGTCCTTTTTGGTGAAGCAGTCGCTGCCCTTGTAAGTCATGCTGCAGAAATGATGCGATTACACAGACGTGGAGCGATTCTGACCCGACCCTGACCGCTGAGCACTCAAACACACACACACACACACACACACACACACACACACACACACACACATATATATATATATATATGAACCAGTTCCTGTATGCTGGCAGAGCCTTAACACAGCAGAACATGATGTTCTTGGTTTGTTTGTCTTGTTTTACAGAACAAATATCTTGTCTAGATAAAGGTGTGTGTGTGTATGTGTGTGTGTGTATGTGTGTGTCTGTCTGTCTGTCTGTCTGTCTGTATGTATGTACGTGTGTGTGTGTGTGTGTGTGTATGTGTGTGTCTGTCTGTCTGCATGTATGTACGTGTGTGTGTGTGTGTGTGTGTATGTGTGTGTCTGTCTGTCTGTATGTATGTACGTGTGTGTGTGTGTGTGTGTGTGTGTGTCTGTGTGTATGTGTGTGTCTGTCTGTCTGTATGTATGTACGTGTGTGTGTGTGTGTGTGTGTGTGTGTCTGTCTGTCCATGTGTGTCTGTCTGTCTGTCTGTATGTATGTACGTGTGTGTGTGTGTATGTGTGTGTCTGTCTGTCTGTCCATGTGTGTCTGTCTGTATGTATGTACGTGTGTGTGTGTGTGTGTGTATGTGTCTGTGTCTGTCTGTGTGTGTGTGTCTGTGTGTGTGTGTGTGTCTGTCTGTGTGTGTGTTTGTGTGTGTGTGTCTGTCTGTCCATGTGTGTTTGTGTGTGTGTCTATGTGTGTGTCTGTGTGTGTGTGTCTCTGTATGTATACAAACATACATACATATTATTATTCTTTTTTATCATTTTTATCATGTTTTGGCAATATTGTATGTAAAAAAAATTTTTTAATTGAAAAAATGTAATATCTATAAGAAGATTCATTCACTGGAAATGCAAAATGACATGAGACGAGAAGTCTAGTTTTTGAGAAATTAATCAAAATTAAGCGAGTTTATGCTTGAAATGCTTAGAAATCTGGATTAAGTTTTAACTTTGAATTGAGTTTATTTTTCTGACATCTTGTTTTAAGCACAAACTCACTCATTTTGATCTGTAATATCTTGTATCTCCAGTAAATGTATCTTGTAACACTTTACATTAACGTTCCATCTGTTAACATCTGTGAACTAACAATGAAAAAAAAAAGTTTACTAATACATTATTCAAATCAAAAGTTGCATCTGTAAATATTATTTAATGGATCTGAGCTGACAGGTACTAACAATCAACAGTTGTGTTTTTATTAACTAAAGTGAATAAAGATGAATAAATACAGTAATAAAAGTATTGTTCATTGTTAGTTAAAGCACTAATGTGACAGTAAAGGGTACGAGCGTTTGTTCTGTGTAACGAGACAAACACACACAGGAAGAGCATCAGTTTTTGCAACACAGTCTCATTTCACCAACTCATGAATAAATAATCTCCCCAAAGCCACTGGCCCCGCCCTGCCCCGCCCCCTATCTGTGCCAGGATCAATAACTCTTAACATCTCACTTATTTTATTACTGCTTTTGGTTTTCTGCTCGTGATTGAGAGTTTCTCTTAGGAAATCTTTGGTTTTGCTTAAGTGTCCGTGACATTTAATCATGATTTTCCCTCGCCGTTTAATTCCGGCCCGGTCAATCAGTTAATCCACCTCGATTGATTCGCTGCTCTCGCTGATGGGTTTGCACTCGTTGGGCATCCGCTGGTGTCTGCTGAGCTGAGTGGCCTGCGTGAAGCTGCGGTCGCATCTCTCGCACCTGCACACACACACACACACACACGAGTCAAACAGAGCGGCACAGACTAAACCACAACTGACACTTGAAAGCGGTGAGGAACCGCACAGGCCGGCGAGGTGTAATTGCGAGTCCTGATGACGACGACGACGGGCTTCACAACACAGAGAGCCTGTCAATAATGTGAGCGGATGGGCGGCCCCTGGAGACGCCTGTCCAGATACGCTGTCACTTACCACAGATAAAGAATAAAAGCGGCTCATCAAAGGAGGAGCTTTGAGTCTCCAGCAGAACAGAATCATTTGAGTCGTCTATAACTACAGTCGTTCTGAGTCTGAAAAGGGACATTTACCTTCATGTGCTTGGCAGATGCTTTTATCCAAAAAAGCGTTCAAGGTTTACATTGTTTTTCATGCATTCCCTGGGACCGCCAGCGCTGTGCTAAGCAATGCTAATTTTTTTTATAATATAATAAAATAATAATTTTCTCTCACATTCTCTGTCATTGAAAGAGAATATATATATAATACATATATAAAACTCAAATACAATCAAAATTATATATACAGCTCAATGTTAAGTGGTCTCTTAATTTTTTCCAGAGCTGTATATAAAATATTTTTTTTAATCAAATTATAAAATCTTTTAGAGCTTATATTTATATATATATATAAATATATGATAAATTACTATTTTAGACTTTTAAATTATTTTTTATAAAATTAATAAAAATACAAAAAATACAAAATTAAGAGCTTCAATATATATATATATATATATACGTACACACTGTATATTATGGAAGCTTGTTTCTGCCACAGAATAAAAAAGGTAATTGTGACTTTTTATCTCAGAATTGCATGATATAAACTTGCAATTGTGAGAAAAAAAGTCAGAATTGAATGAATGAATGAGGCATTTATATAGTGCTTTCATATGTACTGTACACCCAAAGCGCTTTACACTCCTCAGCCACCTCCAGTGTGCAGCGTCCACTCGGATGATGCGACGGCAGCCACAGTACAACACGCCGGTGCGCTCACCACACACCAGCGATAGGTGGAGAGAGGGTTCAGTGGATGGGGATTATTAGGAGGCCATGATTGGTAAGGGCCAATGGAGGGAATTCGGCCAGGACACCGGGATACACCCCTACTCTTTACGAGAAGTGCCATGGGATTTTTAATGACCACAGAGAGTCAGGACCTCGGTTTAACGTCTCATTTGAAGGACGGTGCTTGTTACAGTATAGTGTCCCCATCACTATACTGGGGTGTTAGGACCCACACAGACCACAGGGTGAGCGCCCCCTGCTGGCCTCACTAACACCTCTACCAGCAGCAACCTAGTTTTCCCAGGAGGTCTCCCATCCAGTGTACTGACCAGGCTCAGCCCTGCTTAGCTTCAGTGGGAATTGCGAGATATAAAGTCAGAATTAATAAAGTCAGAATTAATAAAGTCAGAATTGAGAGATAAAAAGTCACAATTATCTTTTTAAAATGTTTTATTCTGTGGCAGAAACAAGCTTTCATAGTATATATATATATATATATATTCAAGAAATAATATTAATAATATTACAAAATAATAACGTTATCCTCTCACATTCTCAGTCATGCATGGACGTTGTTTAAATGTCAATAATGTAAATATAAATGACACTCATTGGGTAAAAATACTTTTACTGGAAATGCAAAATGACATAAGTCTTGTTTTTGAGAAATAAAAAATCTAAAATGAATTACTTAGCAATAAAAAGTAGTAGTAATAACAAAGTTATATAGTAATAAAATATGAAATGCATTTTTTGTGTGTTTTTTGTTATTGTTATATTGTATATTAGAATACAATATATTACTGTATCTTTAATTATGTTGTATATTTCAAGATTCATTCACTGGAAATGTGAAATCCCACGAGATGAGACATTTTATGCTTGAAATTCTTAAAAACACAAATTCTTAGGAACACAACGTCCATCACAGCACACGTATATAAGCTCCTTCAGTACTATCAGCAGCTATTGCGTTCTCCAGAGCTCATTTACCCTCCTCCATCCCCAGCTCCTCCTCTCGTCCAGTCAGGATTTGGTATTCTGATTCCCCTTGAATCAAACTAAATTCCCAAATTATTTTGTACAGTTAATATCAACATTAATGATATCTGCAATACATTATGTTGGTTCTGTTTACCCTAAGGGGTGTTATCGCTGCTCTCCCTGCTCTTATCAATGCTAGAGAACAGAACCATACAGCCAATCCAAACTGTATGCTAATAGGCAATCAATCATCTTTGACCATAGTGGTCCTGACAGAAATTGTTCCGACCCCATTGGCAGATATTTTTTAAGCATTTAAAGCATAAACTTTGATGAATAATATCTCAATATCTAATGTCATTCTCCAGTAAATGTATCTTGGTTTAAGAACGTGTAGATCTTTACAGTTGAAAACGAGACGAACAGCTGAAAGCGTGAAGGAACGCGATCTCCTGACAGAGGAACGGACGCAGGCTGACTCCTTCAAGCACATCAGCTCGATGAGAATAACTCAGGCGTATTGACAGACTAAAGATTTCTGCGCAGCTTCATGATTGTCTTTGTGCTCGTCGTCTCTGGAGCTCTGAAACGCTGATGACACGTTTGTGTTTCACTGATTGCTTATTAGATGCTTGATTTGTTACTGGAAGAGAAGAGTTAAAACACACGCGAGACAGCAGAAAGTTCAGATCTAAACCTGTTCACACTCAGATCGAGTTTAACGCTGAACAACAAAGACGTACAAATTCTTTATAATACAGATCATCTGAATTTAATAAGCTTTCTGGAGACAGTTATTATACGAGAGTTCACGATTATATTCTCCGACGAGACTCACTGTTACTATTAACATCAAATGATCAAAACACTAAAAGACATTCTTATTATATATACAATATGTATGTATGTATATATATCAATTATTTATGTTAAATACAATTATAAAAAATTGACACATGCTTATTTAAATAATGTTTTAAAAATATTTGAAAAGAATATATATACACTCACCTAAAGGATTATTAGGAACACCATACTAATACTGTGTTTGACCCCCTTTCGCCTTCAGAACTGCCTTAATTCTACGTGGCATTGATTCAACAAGGTGCTGAAAGCATTCTTTAGAAATGTTGGCCCATATTGATAGGATAGCATCTTGCAGTTGATGGAGATTTGTGGGATGCACATCCAGGGCACGAAGCTCCCGTTCCACCACATCCCAAAGATGCTCTATTGGGTTGAGATCTGGTGACTGTGGGGGCCATTTTAGTACAGTGAACTCATTGTCATGTTCAAGAAACCAATTTGAAATGATTGGAGCTTTGTGACATGGTGCATTATCCTGCTGGAAGTAGCCATCAGAGGATGGGTACATGGTGGTCATAAAGGGATGGACATGGTCAGAAACAATGCTCAGGTAGGCTGTGGCATTTAAACGATGCCCAATTGGCACTAAGGGGCCTAAAGTGTGCCAAGAAAACATCCCCCACACCATTACACCACCACCACCAGCCTGCACAGTGGTAACAAGGCATGATGGATCCATGTTCTCATTCTGTTTACGCCAAATTCTGACTCTACCATCTGAATGTCTCAACAGAAATCCAGACTCATCAGACCAGGCAACATTTTTCCAGTCTTCAACTGTCCAATTTTGGTGAGCTCGTGCAAATTGTAGCCTCTTTTTCCTATTTGTAGTGGAGATGAGTGGTACCCGGTGGAGTCTTCTGCTGTTGTAGCCCATCCGCCTCAAGGTTGTGCGTGTTGTGGCTTCACAAATGCTTTGCTGCATACCTCGGTTGTAACGAGTGGTTATTTCAGTCAAAGTTGCTCTTCTATCAGCTTGAATCAGTCGGCCCATTCTCCTCTGACCTCAAGCATCAACAAGGCATTTTCTCCCACAGGACTGCCGCATACTGGATGTTTTTCCCTTTTCACACCATTCTTTGTAAACTCTAGAAATGGTTGTGCGTGAAAATCCCAGTAACTGAGCAGATTGTGAAATACTCAGACCGGCCCGTCTGGCACCAACAACCATGCCACGCTCAAAATTGCTTAAATCACCTTTCTTTCCCATTCTGACATTCAGTTTGGAGTTCAGGAGATTGTCTTGACCAGGACCACACCCCTAAATGCATTGAAGCAACTGCCATGTGATTGGTTGATTAGATAATTGCATTAATGAGAAATTGAACAGGTGTTCCTAATAATCCTTTAGGTGAGTGTATATATACTGTATAAATCAATAAAAAAACTCTAATTTTTAATAAAAATATAAAATATCTAATAAAAATATCTATAATATATTACATTCAAATTATTAAAACATAAAATATATACTTTTAAAAATAAAATTATAAAATGTTGTAAATATATATATATAAAAAGTTTGTACATATTTATGTCCGTGTGTGTTTGTGAGTGACTGTGTGTGTGTGTGTGAGTGACTGTGAGTGTGTGTGAGCGTGTATGTGTGTGAGTGTGTATGTGAGAGTGTGTGTGTGTGAGTGTGTGTGTGTGTGAGTGAGTGAGTGAGTGTGTCTGTGTGTATCTGTGTGAGTGTGTGAGTGTGTGTGTGTGTGAGTGTGTCTGTGTGTGTGTGCATATGAGTGACTGTGTGTGTATGTCTGTGTGTGTGTGTGACTGTGTGCATGTGTGTGAGTGACTGTGTGTGTGTGTGTTTGAGTGTGTGTGCATATGTGTGAGTGTGTGTGTGAGTGTGTGTGTGAGTGTGTGTGTGTGACTGCGTGCATGTGTGTGTGCGACTGTGTGCATGTGTGTGTGTGACTGTGTGCATGTGTGTGTGTGACTGTGTGCATGTATGTGAGTGACTGTGAGTGTTTGTGTGTGACTGTGTGCATGTGTGTGTGTGACTGTGTGCATGTGTGTGTGTGACTGTGTGCATGTGTGTGTGTGACTGTGTGCATGTGTGTGAGTGACTGAGTGAGTGAGTGAGTGAGTGTGTGTTTGTGTGTGTGAGTGAGTGAGTTAGTGTGTATGTAAGTGTATTTACAAACTTTTATGTGATTAATTGTGTTTAATAGCTTTGACACACACACATATATATATATAAATGTTAATTTAATGAAAACTTGAGAACTTGCTTGCTGGAGATACTGAAGTGTAAGAAATGTGAACCGCTGTGTTTGCTCGACTAGTTTGATTGTTTAAGGAAAGCGTATGAATATTCTCCTGAGGAGGTTTGTCTAAAACTGAATCCAGACGAATGATCGTTGAGTAATGAAGCGCACAGAAAGCAGTGGACAGTCAGTGTGAAGTGCAGAAGGAAGCAGGTTCTAGGAATCGATGGTACTCACTGTTACTTACTTGAAAGGCTTCTCCCCCGTGTGTGTGCGGATGTGGTTGTTGAGGGTGGTGGCGCCGGCGAACGCTCGGCCGCAGTAGCCGCACTTGAAGGGCCGGTCGCTGGAGTGTGTGACCACGTGATTGCGCAGCTCCGACGGCTGCGAGAAGGACTGAGAGCAGTGTCCGCACTGATACGGTCTGAAACACAAGGCACAGAGATCATGGGATGTCCCGATGCGTTACCATGGCAGCGTGACCCTCATCAACACTGGGGCAAGAACACAGTTTGGGCCATCGATCAATATCTGCAGCCGGTCGCCACGGCAATCAAACGCATCCCATTCAGAAACAATCAGACGAGCGGATGATTCAACGGCTCATTATCATCAGAGGGAAGAAGAAATGAGCATCACTGACAGACAGAGATTTGCAAATTAAACTTTCATTCTAAAATGCTGTTTTGTAAATCATATTTAAGTAAGTGACATTATAGATTAGAAAATGATTATTAATTATGAGCAGTTCTGACAGTGAGTCTCTGTTATAAGACAAAAATCATGATTGAGAAAAAGAAAAGAAAATAAACATTGAAAAGAATATACAGTGTGTCTGTGTCCCTGGACCACAAAACCAGTCATAAGGGTCCATTTTTTTAACTTGAGATGTATAGATCATCTGAAGCTGAATAAATAATCATCATTGATGTGTGGTTTATTAGGACAATATTTGAAAATCTGGAATCTGAGGGTGCAAAAAAATCTAAATATTGAGAAAATCTCCTTTAAAGTTGTCCAAATGAAGTCCTTAGCAATGCATATTACTACTAATAATACATTTATGATATATTTACAGTAGGAGATTTACAAAATCTCTTCATGGAACATGATCTTAATATCCTAATGATTTTTGGCATAAAAGAAAAATGTATAATTTTGACCCATACAATGCATTGTTGGCGATTGCCACAGACACACCCGTACATACATACAGTATATTCTTTTTAATTATTATTTTTCTAAATCATTATTATTATTTTTGTCTCATAACAATGCACAAAAGAAAGTAAATATTTAATATATACCTTTTGGAAAAAGAAAAAATGATATAATACATATAAAATATTGCATATATTATTATAATATTATTAGATTTTATAATTATATTATATATAATTATATATAAAATTGTTATATATTATCTATCTATCAATCTAAAATGACAAAATTGTTTTTGGAAAAACTTTTTTTAAAGAAACAAAATATTTAATATATATATAATTATATAAAAATTGTATAATGCTATATATATATATATATATATTAATATATAGTTATATTATTTAATTATACATCTAAAATAATGTAATATATTATATATATATCTAAAATGTAAAAAAAATTTAAAAAGAAAAAAATATTGGTCACACTTTATTTTAAGGTGTCATTGTTACAGTGTAATTATATATTTAAATAATATATATAATTTAAGTAATATTAATTAACTACATGTACTTACTATAGGGTTAGGGTTTGGTTGAGGGTTAGTTGCATATAATTATGCATAATTTACTGTTATTACTATGGTAACTACATGTAACATATGTAACAAGGACACTGTAAAATACAGTGTTACCAAAATATTATATTTATATATAAATGTTAAAATAAAAAAAAGATATATAATTGTAATATATCCAGTCAAAGCAGAACTGATCCAGACACAGATGTAATGTTCCTCTAGTGTGTGCAGGACACTATAGCTCATTTCTGATGTGAGGACAGCAAATAAAGTGAACCGTGACTGTTATACCCATAATTCTGCATACAGTCACTACCAGTAAAACTGATAAAATGATTCCCACACTTTGAGCTGAGCATGTTTGGCTGAAGTGTTTTCTCTTTAATTGCTAATGTGACCTTTGACCCCACAGACTGAACTAAATGAAGCATTGCGTGGTCATTGGTTGAGCTAAACTGCTATTATCTGATTGTGTTCTTAAATCTAACAGCTGATTGGTTGATTGAGATCCGTTACATCCCTTTCTATCAAAGTTATGACATTATCAAGATGAGTTTGAGTTCTGGTCATATTTTATTACCAACTATAGCGAATAACTGTGATAATGTGAGAAATGTTGAAGGTGTCTGAATAAACTTTGGTTTGACTGTATATATGTTCAAATTAAATTAAATATATGAAATAATGCAGCGAGGTGGGAAATGATTTCTTGAGCGTTCATATATTTGATGTGTGACTGAAGTTTTTCTGTGATGGTGAATATCTGAAGATGATGAATGTGTGTGTGCATTAACTACAGCAGCACTCGTGATTAATGTGGGGTTATTGTTTATTGCTGCAGCGGCCGGTGCAGGACGGGCCTGGACATAAATAACCCTCTGGACCTCCAATACCGCACTTCCCAAACCCTCCCCGCGCCTGAGCTGGAGCGACACTCCACTGTATTCAGTGCATTCATATTTCTACTGCTGTACAGTAACGCGTCTTATTTTACTCTCGGTTTCAATCAACCTTGAACTGAATTGATTTTTTCATAATTGATGAATCGACACTATTGAACTAAAATTAATCAACATTGAACTGAATTATGACACTGTTTTCTCCTGTAGAGCTGCTTTATAGCTGAATTAATTTCATAATTGATGAATTTTGCAGCATTGACATTGTTATTAAACTGAATTGAATTTGTTTCATAACTGAACTTTGCAACATTTACACTTATTGAACTGAAAAGATTTTTTTCATATTTGATGAATTTTGCAACATTGACAACTGAATTATGAATATTTTCTTCTGTAGAGTTGAATTTGTTTCATAATTGAATTTTGCAACATTGACACTGAATTTAATGAACATTGAACTGAATTATGACACTATTTTCTTCTATAAAGCTGCTTTAGAATTTAATTAGTTTCATAATTGATGAATTTTGCAACATTGACACCATTATTGAACTGAATAGAATTAGTTTAATAATTGATGAATTTTGCAACATTGACACCATTATTGAACTGAATAGAATGTTTAATAATTGATGAATTTTGCAACATTGACACCATTATTGAACTAAATAGAATTTGTTTCATAATTGATGAATTTTGCAACATTGACACCATTATTGAACTGAATAGAATTAGTTTCATAATTGATGAATTTTGCAACATTAACACCATTATTGAACTGAATAGAATGTTTAATAATTGATGAATTTTGCAACATTGACACCATTATTGAACTAAATAGAATTTGTTTCATAATTGATGAATTTTGCAACATTAACACCATTATTGAACTGAATAGAATATTTCATAACTGATGAATTTTGCAACATTGACACCATTATTGAACTGAATAGAATTTGTTTCATAATTGATGAATTTTGCAACATTAACACCATTATTGAACTGAATAGAATATTTCATAATTGATGAATTTTGCAACATTGACACCATTATTGAACTGAATAGAATTTGTTTCATAATTGATGAATTTTGCAACATTAACACCATTATTGAACTGAATAGAATGTTTAATAATTGAATTTTGCAACATTGACACCATTATTGAACTGAATAGAAATTTTCATAATTGATGAACTTTGCAACACTGACACCATTATTGAACTGAATAGAATTTTTCATAATTGATGAAATTTGCAACATTGACACTATTATTGAACTGAATAGAATTTTCCAGAATTTATGAATCTTTCAACATTGACACTGAATTTAATTAACATTGAACTGAATTATGACACTATTTTCTTCTATAAAGCTGCTTTAGAATTTAATTTGTTTCATAATTGATGAACTTTGCAACATTGACACCATTATTGAACTAAATATAATTAGTTTCATAATTGATGAACTTTGCAACATTGACACCATTATTGAACTGAATAGAATTAGTTTCATAATTGATGAATTTTGCAACATTGACACCATTATTGAACTGAATAGAATTGTTCATAATTGATTAATTTTGCAACATTAACACCATTATTGAACTGAATAGAATTTGTTTCATAATTGATGAATTTTGCAACATTGACACCATTATTGAACTGAATAGAATTTTCCAGAATTGATGAATTTTGCAACATTAACACCATTATTGAACTGAATAGAATTTGTTTCATAATTGATGAATTTTGCAACATTGACACCATTATTGAACTGAATAGAATTTTTCATAATTGATGAACTTTGCAACACTGACACCATTATTGAACTGAATAGAATTTTTCATAATTGATCAACTTTGCAACATTGACACCATTATTGAACTGAATAGAATTTTTCATAATTGATGAATTTTGCAACATTGACACCATTATTGAACTGAATAGAATGTTTAATAATTGATGCATTTTGCAACATTGACACCATTATTGAACTGAATAGAATTAGTTTAATAATTGATGAATTTTGCAACATTGACACCATTATTGAACTGAATAGAATTTGTTTAATAATTGATGAATTTTGCAACATTGACACCATTATTGAACTGAATAGAATTGTTCATAATTGATGAATTTTGCAACATTGACACCATTATTGAACTGAATAGAATTAGTTTCATAATTGATGAATTTTGCAACATTGACACCATTATTGAACTGAATAGAATTTTCCAGAATTTATGAATTTTGCAACATTGACACTGAATTTAATCAACATTGAACTGAATTATGACACTATTTTCTTCTATAAAGCTGCTTTAGAATTTAATTTGTTTCATAATTGATGAACTTTGCAACATTGACACCATTATTAAACTGAATAGAATTAGTTTCATAATTGATGAACTTTGCAACATTAACACCATTATTGAACTGAATAGAATTAGTTTCATAATTGATGAATTTTGCAACATTGACACTATTATTGAAGTGAATAGAATTTTTCATAATTGATGAACTTTGCAACATTTACACCATTATTGAACTGAATAGAATTTTTCATAATTGATAAACTTTGCAACATTTACACCATTATTGAACTGAATAGAATTTTTCATAATTAATGAATTTTGCAACATTGACACCATTATTGAACTGAATAGAATGTTTAATAATTGATGCATTTTGCAACATTGACACCATTATTGAACTGAATAGAATTAGTTTAATAATTGATGAATTTTGCAACATTAACACCATTATTGAACTGAATAGAATGTTTAATAATTGATGAATTTTGCAACATTGACACCATTATTGAACTGAATAGAATTTGTTTAATAATTGATGAATTTTGCAACATTGACACCATTATTGAACTGAATAGAATTGTTCATAATTGATGAATTTTGCAACATTGACACCATTATTGAACTGAATAGAATTAGTTTCATAATTGATGAATTTTGCAACATTGACACTATTATTGAAGTGAATAGAATTTTTCATAATTGATGAACTTTGCAACATTTACACCATTATTGAACTGAATAGAATTTTTCATAATTGATAAACTTTGCAACATTTACACCATTATTGAACTGAATAGAATGTTTAATAATTGATGAATTTTGCAACATTGACACCATTATTGAACTGAATAGAATTTGTTTAATAATTGATTAATTTTGCAACATTGACACCATTATTGAACTGAATAGAATTTTTCATAATTAATGAATTTTGCAACATTGACACCATTATTGAACTGAATAGAATGTTTAATAATTGATGCATTTTGCAACATTGACACCATTATTGAACTGAATAGAATTAGTTTAATAATTGATGAATTTTGCAACATTAACACCATTATTGAACTGAATAGAATGTTTAATAATTGATGAATTTTGCAACATTGACACCATTATTGAACTGAATAGAATTTGTTTAATAATTGATGAATTTTGCAACATTGACACCATTATTGAACTGAATAGAATTTGTTTAATAATTGATGAATTTTGCAACATTGACACCATTATTGAACTGAATAGAATTTGTTTAATAATTGATGAATTTTGCAACATTGACACCATTATTGAACTGAATAGAATGTTTAATAATTTATGAATTTTGCAACATTGACACCATTATTGAACTGAATAGAATTTGTTTAATAATTGATGAATTTTGCAACATTGACACCATTATTGAACTGAATAGAATTTTTCATAATTGATGAATTTTGCAACATTGACACCATTATTGAACTGAATAGAATTTTCCAGAATTTATGAATTTTGCAACATTGACACTGAATTTAATCAACATTGAACTGAATTATGACACTATTTTCTTCTATAAAGCTGCTTTAGAATTTAATTTGTTTCATAATTGATGAACTTTGCAACATTGACACCATTATTAAACTGAATAGAATTAGTTTCATAATTGATGAACTTTGCAACATTAACACCATTATTGAACTGAATAGAATTAGTTTCATAATTGATGAATTTTGCAACATTGACACCATTATTGAACTGAATAGAATTTTTCATAATTGATGAATTTTGCAACATTAACACCATTATTGAACTGAATAGAATTAGTTTCATAATTGATGAATTTTGCAACATTAACACCATTATTGAACTGAATAGAATTTTTCATAATTGATGAATTTTGCAACATTAACACCATTATTGAACTGAATAGAATTTGTTTCATAATTGATGAATTTTGCAACATTAACACCATTATTGAACTGAATAGAATTTGTTTCATAATTGATGAATTTTGCAACATTGACACCATTATTGAACTGAATAGAATTTTCCAGAATTGATGAATTTTGCAACATTAACACCATTATTGAACTGAATAGAATTTTTCATAATTGATGAACTTTGCAACACTGACACCATTATTGAACTGAATAGAATTTTTCATAATTGATGAACTTTGCAACATTGACACCATTATTGAACTGAATAGAATTTTTCATAATTGATGAATTTTGCAACATTAACACCATTATTGAACTGAATAGAATTTTTCATAATTGATGAATTTTGCAACATTAACACCATTATTGAACTGAATAGAATTTTTCATAATTGATGAATTTTGCAACATTAACACCATTATTAAACTGAATTGAATTTGTTTCATAACTGAACTTTGCAACATTTACACTTATTGAACTGAAAAGATTTTTTTCATATTTGATGAATTTTGCAACATTGACAACTGAATTATGAATATTTTCTTCTGTAGAGTTGAATTTGTTTCATAATTGAATTTTGCAACATTGACACTGAATTTAATGAACATTGAACTGAATTATGACACTATTTTCTTCTATAAAGCTGCTTTAGAATTTAATTAGTTTCATAATTGATGAATTTTGCAACATTGACACCATTATTGAACTGAATAGAATTAGTTTAATAATTGATGAATTTTGCAACATTGACACCATTATTGAACTGAATAGAATGTTTAATAATTGATGAATTTTGCAACATTGACACCATTATTGAACTAAATAGAATTTGTTTCATAATTGATGAATTTTGCAACATTGACACCATTATTGAACTGAATAGAATTAGTTTCATAATTGATGAATTTTGCAACATTAACACCATTATTGAACTGAATAGAATGTTTAATAATTGATGAATTTTGCAACATTGACACCATTATTGAACTAAATAGAATTTGTTTCATAATTGATGAATTTTGCAACATTAACACCATTATTGAACTGAATAGAATATTTCATAACTGATGAATTTTGCAACATTGACACCATTATTGAACTGAATAGAATTTGTTTCATAATTGATGAATTTTGCAACATTAACACCATTATTGAACTGAATAGAATATTTCATAATTGATGAATTTTGCAACATTGACACCATTATTGAACTGAATAGAATTTGTTTCATAATTGATGAATTTTGCAACATTAACACCATTATTGAACTGAATAGAATGTTTAATAATTGAATTTTGCAACATTGACACCATTATTGAACTGAATAGAAATTTTCATAATTGATGAACTTTGCAACACTGACACCATTATTGAACTGAATAGAATTTTTCATAATTGATGAAATTTGCAACATTGACACTATTATTGAACTGAATAGAATTTTCCAGAATTTATGAATCTTTCAACATTGACACTGAATTTAATTAACATTGAACTGAATTATGACACTATTTTCTTCTATAAAGCTGCTTTAGAATTTAATTTGTTTCATAATTGATGAACTTTGCAACATTGACACCATTATTGAACTAAATATAATTAGTTTCATAATTGATGAACTTTGCAACATTGACACCATTATTGAACTGAATAGAATTAGTTTCATAATTGATGAATTTTGCAACATTGACACCATTATTGAACTGAATAGAATTGTTCATAATTGATTAATTTTGCAACATTAACACCATTATTGAACTGAATAGAATTTGTTTCATAATTGATGAATTTTGCAACATTGACACCATTATTGAACTGAATAGAATTTTCCAGAATTGATGAATTTTGCAACATTAACACCATTATTGAACTGAATAGAATTTGTTTCATAATTGATGAATTTTGCAACATTGACACCATTATTGAACTGAATAGAATTTTTCATAATTGATGAACTTTGCAACACTGACACCATTATTGAACTGAATAGAATTTTTCATAATTGATCAACTTTGCAACATTGACACCATTATTGAACTGAATAGAATTTTTCATAATTGATGAATTTTGCAACATTGACACCATTATTGAACTGAATAGAATGTTTAATAATTGATGCATTTTGCAACATTGACACCATTATTGAACTGAATAGAATTAGTTTAATAATTGATGAATTTTGCAACATTGACACCATTATTGAACTGAATAGAATTTGTTTAATAATTGATGAATTTTGCAACATTGACACCATTATTGAACTGAATAGAATTGTTCATAATTGATGAATTTTGCAACATTGACACCATTATTGAACTGAATAGAATTAGTTTCATAATTGATGAATTTTGCAACATTGACACCATTATTGAACTGAATAGAATTTTCCAGAATTTATGAATTTTGCAACATTGACACTGAATTTAATCAACATTGAACTGAATTATGACACTATTTTCTTCTATAAAGCTGCTTTAGAATTTAATTTGTTTCATAATTGATGAACTTTGCAACATTGACACCATTATTAAACTGAATAGAATTAGTTTCATAATTGATGAACTTTGCAACATTAACACCATTATTGAACTGAATAGAATTAGTTTCATAATTGATGAATTTTGCAACATTGACACTATTATTGAAGTGAATAGAATTTTTCATAATTGATGAACTTTGCAACATTTACACCATTATTGAACTGAATAGAATTTTTCATAATTGATAAACTTTGCAACATTTACACCATTATTGAACTGAATAGAATTTTTCATAATTAATGAATTTTGCAACATTGACACCATTATTGAACTGAATAGAATGTTTAATAATTGATGCATTTTGCAACATTGACACCATTATTGAACTGAATAGAATTAGTTTAATAATTGATGAATTTTGCAACATTAACACCATTATTGAACTGAATAGAATGTTTAATAATTGATGAATTTTGCAACATTGACACCATTATTGAACTGAATAGAATTTGTTTAATAATTGATGAATTTTGCAACATTGACACCATTATTGAACTGAATAGAATTGTTCATAATTGATGAATTTTGCAACATTGACACCATTATTGAACTGAATAGAATTAGTTTCATAATTGATGAATTTTGCAACATTGACACTATTATTGAAGTGAATAGAATTTTTCATAATTGATGAACTTTGCAACATTTACACCATTATTGAACTGAATAGAATTTTTCATAATTGATAAACTTTGCAACATTTACACCATTATTGAACTGAATAGAATGTTTAATAATTGATGAATTTTGCAACATTGACACCATTATTGAACTGAATAGAATTTGTTTAATAATTGATTAATTTTGCAACATTGACACCATTATTGAACTGAATAGAATTTTTCATAATTAATGAATTTTGCAACATTGACACCATTATTGAACTGAATAGAATGTTTAATAATTGATGCATTTTGCAACATTGACACCATTATTGAACTGAATAGAATTAGTTTAATAATTGATGAATTTTGCAACATTAACACCATTATTGAACTGAATAGAATGTTTAATAATTGATGAATTTTGCAACATTGACACCATTATTGAACTGAATAGAATTTGTTTAATAATTGATGAATTTTGCAACATTGACACCATTATTGAACTGAATAGAATTTGTTTAATAATTGATGAATTTTGCAACATTGACACCATTATTGAACTGAATAGAATTTGTTTAATAATTGATGAATTTTGCAACATTGACACCATTATTGAACTGAATAGAATGTTTAATAATTTATGAATTTTGCAACATTGACACCATTATTGAACTGAATAGAATTTGTTTAATAATTGATGAATTTTGCAACATTGACACCATTATTGAACTGAATAGAATTTTTCATAATTGATGAATTTTGCAACATTGACACCATTATTGAACTGAATAGAATTTTCCAGAATTTATGAATTTTGCAACATTGACACTGAATTTAATCAACATTGAACTGAATTATGACACTATTTTCTTCTATAAAGCTGCTTTAGAATTTAATTTGTTTCATAATTGATGAACTTTGCAACATTGACACCATTATTAAACTGAATAGAATTAGTTTCATAATTGATGAACTTTGCAACATTAACACCATTATTGAACTGAATAGAATTAGTTTCATAATTGATGAATTTTGCAACATTGACACCATTATTGAACTGAATAGAATTTTTCATAATTGATGAATTTTGCAACATTAACACCATTATTGAACTGAATAGAATTAGTTTCATAATTGATGAATTTTGCAACATTAACACCATTATTGAACTGAATAGAATTTTTCATAATTGATGAATTTTGCAACATTAACACCATTATTGAACTGAATAGAATTTGTTTCATAATTGATGAATTTTGCAACATTAACACCATTATTGAACTGAATAGAATTTGTTTCATAATTGATGAATTTTGCAACATTGACACCATTATTGAACTGAATAGAATTTTCCAGAATTGATGAATTTTGCAACATTAACACCATTATTGAACTGAATAGAATTTTTCATAATTGATGAACTTTGCAACACTGACACCATTATTGAACTGAATAGAATTTTTCATAATTGATGAACTTTGCAACATTGACACCATTATTGAACTGAATAGAATTTTTCATAATTGATGAATTTTGCAACATTAACACCATTATTGAACTGAATAGAATTTTTCATAATTGATGAATTTTGCAACATTAACACCATTATTGAACTGAATAGAATTTGTTTCATAATTGATGAATTGTGCAACATTAACACCATTATTGAACTGAATAGAATTTTTCATAATTGATGAATTTTGCAACATTAACACCATTATTGAACTGAATAGAATTTGTTTCATAATTGATGAATTTTGCAACATTAACACCATTATTGAACTGAATAGAATTTTTCATAATTGATGAACTTTGCAACACTGACACCATTATTGAACTGAATAGAATTTTTCATAATTGATGAACTTTGCAACATTGACACCATTATTGAACTGAATAGAATGTTTAATAATTGATGCATTTTGCAACATTGACACCATTATTGAACTGAATAGAATTAGTTTAATAATTGATGAATTTTGCAACATTAACACCATTATTGAACTGAATAGAATGTTTAATAATTGATGAATTTTGCAACATTGACACCATTATTGAACTGAATAGAATTTGTTTAATAATTGATGAATTTTGCAACATTGACACCATTATTGAACTGAATAGAATTTGTTTAATAATTGATGAATTTTGCAACATTGACACCATTATTGAACTGAATAGAATTTTTCATAATTAATGAATTTTGCAACATTGACACCATTATTGAACTGAATAGAATGTTTAATAATTGATGCATTTTGCAACATTGACACCATTATTGAACTGAATAGAATTAGTTTAATAATTGATGAATTTTGCAACATTAACACCATTATTGAACTGAATAGAATGTTTAATAATTGATGAATTTTGCAACATTGACACCATTATTGAACTGAATAGAATTTGTTTAATAATTGATGAATTTTGCAACGTTGACACCATTATTGAACTGAAT
The DNA here is from genome assembly GCA_039654625.1 of Rhinogobio ventralis. Taxonomy (NCBI): domain Eukaryota; kingdom Metazoa; phylum Chordata; class Actinopteri; order Cypriniformes; family Gobionidae; genus Rhinogobio; species Rhinogobio ventralis. Next base: position 38,637,129 of record CM077211.1, read on the forward strand.
AGAATTTGTTTAATAATTGATGAATTTTGCAACATTGACACCATTATTGAACTGAATAGAATTGGTTTAATAATTGATGAATTTTGCAACATTGACACCATTATTGAACTGAATAGAATGTTTAATAATTGATGAATTTTGCAACATTGACACCATTATTGAACTGAATAGAATTTGTTTAATAATTGATGAATTTTGCAACATTGACACCATTATTGAACTGAATAGAATTTTTCATAATTGATGAATTTTGCAACATTGACACCATTATTGAACTGAATAGAATTTTCCAGAATTTATGAATTTTGCAACATTGACACTGAATTTAATCAACATTGAACTGAATTATGACACTATTTTCTTCTATAAAGCTGCTTTAGAATTTAATTTGTTTCATAATTGATGAACTTTGCAACATTGACACCATTATTAAACTGAATAGAATTAGTTTCATAATTGATGAACTTTGCAACATTAACACCATTATTGAACTGAATAGAATTAGTTTCATAATTGATGAATTTTGCAACATTGACACCATTATTGAACTGAATAGAATTTTTCATAATTGATGAATTTTGCAACATTAACACCATTATTGAACTGAATAGAATTAGTTTCATAATTGATGAATTTTGCAACATTAACACCATTATTGAACTGAATAGAATTTTTCATAATTGATGAATTTTGCAACATTAACACCATTATTGAACTGAATAGAATTTGTTTCATAATTGATGAATTTTGCAACATTAACACCATTATTGAACTGAATAGAATTTGTTTCATAATTGATGAATTTTGCAACATTGACACCATTATTGAACTGAATAGAATTTTCCAGAATTGATGAATTTTGCAACATTAACACCATTATTGAACTGAATAGAATTTTTCATAATTGATGAACTTTGCAACACTGACACCATTATTGAACTGAATAGAATTTTTCATAATTGATGAACTTTGCAACATTGACACCATTATTGAACTGAATAGAATTTTTCATAATTGATGAATTTTGCAACATTAACACCATTATTGAACTGAATAGAATTTTTCATAATTGATGAATTTTGCAACATTAACACCATTATTGAACTGAATAGAATTAGTTTCATAATTGATGAATTTTGCAACATTAACACCATTATTGAACTGAATAGAATTTTTCATAATTGATGAATTTTGCAACATTAACACCATTATTGAACTGAATAGAATTTGTTTCATAATTGATGAATTTTGCAACATTAACACCATTATTGAACTGAATAGAATTTGTTTCATAATTGATGAATTTTGCAACATTGACACCATTATTGAACTGAATAGAATTTTCCAGAATTTATGAATTTTGCAACATTAACACCATTATTGAACTGAATAGAATTTTTCATAATTGATGAACTTTGCAACACTGACACCATTATTGAACTGAATAGAATTTTTCATAATTGATGAACTTTGCAACATTGACACCATTATTGAACTGAATAGAATTTTTCATAATTGATGAATTTTGCAACATTAACACCATTATTGAACTGAATAGAATTTTTCATAATTGATGAATTTTGCAACATTAACACCATTATTGAACTGAATAGAATTTGTTTCATAATTGATGAATTTTGCAACATTAACACCATTATTGAACTGAATAGAATTTTTCATAATTGATGAATTTTGCAACATTAACACCATTATTGAACTGAATAGAATTTGTTTCATAATTGATGAATTTTGCAACATTAACACCATTATTGAACTGAATAGAATTTGTTTCATAATTGATGAATTTTGCAACATTGACACCATTATTGAACTGAATAGAATTTTCCAGAATTGATGAATTTTGCAACATTAACACCATTATTGAACTGAATAGAATTTTTCATAATTGATGAACTTTGCAACACTGACACCATTATTGAACTGAATAGAATTTTTCATAATTGATGAACTTTGCAACATTGACACCATTATTGAACTGAATAGAATTTTTCATAATTGATGAACTTTGCAACATTGACACCATTATTGAACTGAATAGAATTTTTCATAATTGATGAACTTTGCAACACTGACACCATTATTGAACTGAATAGAATTTTTCATAATTGATGAACTTTGCAACACTGACACCATTATTGAACCGATTTGAATCAACATTAAACTGAATAGATTTTTTCATAATTGATGAATTATGCAACATTGACCCTACTGAACTGAATTACATGATTATGAATTGTTCTGTAGAGCTGCTTTATAGCTGAATTATTTTACTGTTTCATATTTATTTGAGCAGGATATGGTAATCATCGAGGGCTTTGCTCGTCACAGTGATTGATGTGAGCAAACAAAAACAAGAAAAACACCTCGAGTCCAGACCACAGCTCAGCAAAACACATCAGCACAAACGGATTTTTTTGCAATGATCCCATGATTTATCCTCTCTAAAATGTACATATAAACTAAACATCAATAAATATGTATAAGCCATAGGCCATAAAGCATATGTGAGATCATTTAAAACAGATTCCCAGAGTCACGCCGGCTTCCAGGCCAAACAGCGGCGCATCCCAGATTGCCTTGTTCAGCTAAATTTTATCTGCACCTCAGGGTCATAAAGTTGAATATTGACAAAGCCTCACATTGACTTCATCTCCTCGGGTATCCCGCAAACATTTTTCTTCTGTATGAATATTAGTTTATTGAATAAGTGGCATCTGTTTTCCTCTGCATCACCTTTGGAGTGGGTATTTCTTTGTGACGGCAGCAGCTGATTTATAGGTCTGAACGCAGCCGAGAAAATAGAGCTAAGCAAAAAATTTCCAATACATCCTCTGCCGTGTTTAATTAGGTTTAGAGATGTTACACTCCGCATTTGGACCTGGAAACCATGTTGCTTTCTGAGGCAAAACTCCCAGAATCCCAGAAAGTTGTGCCGTTCTGAGCAGCTCATCGGCGTGTTCTTCACCACACGCATTCGTTCAGACGCACCGTTTAGCGTGAAGACGCTCAACATGTAAGAGTTGAGTTTACAGTGACTGAAAACACTCAATGTTCTAGAAAGAATCCCATCATGCCGCTCAGTTTCACTGTTACAACAACAGAGATCAACACACACACGCACAGATCACACACACGTCATCAGAATCATCGCCTTCTGTTTATTGACTCTATTGAAGTTTAAACATTGGGGTTTTAAGGACACTTAATATTCTGTAATATGATTGACCTGACACTATTATTGTTTCATGATTGATTAATTTTGTAACATTGACTCTCTTGAACTGAATTGAACTTTACGACACTTGTCTTCTGTAGAGCTGCTTTATAGTTCAATTCATTTCATAATTGATTAACTTTGTAACATTTGCACTGTTATTGAACCGATTTGAATCAACATTAAACTGAATAGATTTTTTCATAATTGATGAATTATGCAACATTGAACTGAATTATGACACTATTTTCTTCTGTAGAGCTGCTTTAGAATTGAATTAGTTTTATAATTTATGAATTTTGCAACATTGACAACTGAATTATGACTATTTCCTTCTGTAGAGTTGAATTTGTAACATTGACACAGATACCCCTTTTCCACCAAGGCAGTGCTGGTGCTGGTGCTGGTTCGGAGCCAGAGCCTAGTTTCAGATCGGTTCTTTGTCTTTCCACACCCAAAGCACCAGCTCTGAACCAGGAAAAGTGGTTCTCAAGTAGCACCAAACCATTGCTGGTCTAGAAGTACAGTCGCTGCTCGATTGTAATCTCCGTCTATACAAACTACGGCGAGCTGCACGAATGCGTTGGATTCGCTGTGTTTTGATGCCGATGTAGGATCGTAAAGCCATGTGCATCAATAGTAACGCAACATTCACCATTGCTGATGGAAGGCTTGTTCGAGACGCGTCGGTGCTGTGCAGACCGATCGCCGTATGACATCACAGTACAGTGAGAGCATACGACTCCTTATGCTTTTGAATCGCTCGTGCGGTATTCTGATATCATACGCGGTCTGCGCCGCGCCGATGCATCTCGAGCAAGCCTGGTGTGTTTGTGTCTCCCGCTGCCTCTCTGAGAAAGATGAGGCGTATACAGTGACGTAAGACCTGGCTCTGTGGTGGCTCTCTAGCCCGTAGAAAGGCGAATCGGTTCTTAGAAGGCTCGTCAGTCGAACCAACTCCGAACTGGCACTAGCACTGGCTCTGAACTAGCACCCGGTTCATTCTGGTGGAAAATGGGTATGAATTTAATCAACATTGAACTGAATTATGACACCTTTGTCTTCTGTAGAGCTGCTTTATAGTTGAATTTGTTTCATAATTGATGAACTTTGCAACATTGATTCCGTTATTTTCCTGTTTATGACTGTGAAGCTGCTCTGAAACGGTCTGTACTGTAGAAATCAATGCCTTGACTTCGGTGTGTGAATGCGGTGTGTACCTGTCGGGGTTCTGCGTGCACACGTGCATCTGGAGCAGGATCCGCTGCGTGAAGGTCTTGAAGCACTGGCCGCATTTCCACAGGTGCCAGTCACTGAACTCGGAGCTTAGCTGGCTGGTGGACGTGGGGCTGGCCAGCACGCGCTGGTTCTTGGCGCTCATCTGGTTTAAGCTGGACTCGGCGTGGCCGGTCTTGTCCATCAGCGAGAAGCTCCGCGAGCAGGGCGACTGAGGGAAGACCATGGAGCGCGGCAGGACCAGCGAGGAGGGTTTGGGGCTCTTGCTGAAGGGCTGGAGGGAGTCCTGACGGCTCATGGCCTCCATTACAGTAGACGGCACGTTCACTGCGAATACACCCGTGAAAACAAACATATGAATTAATAATGACAGCTACATGATCTGAGATGATCCAACCACATCTTCACAAAGAGTCAATGACACACTTAGATACTTAAGTTTGGGGTTGGTGAGATTTATTTATTTTTTAAATTCTTGAAATATATAATATGTGAATATATAGTAAAGTGTAATTTATTCCTGTGATCAAAGCTGAATTTATCATCATTACTCCAGTCTTCAGTGTCACATGACCCTTCACACATCATTCAATATGAGGATCTGATGCTCCACACACATTTATGATTATTATCAGTGTTCATATTTCTGTGGAAACTGTGACACATTTTATTTTTCATGATTCTTTGATGAATAGAAAGTTCAAAAGAACAGCATTTATTTGAAATAGAATCTTTTGTAACATTATAAAGTCACTTTTGATCAATTTAATGCGTCCTTGCATTGCACGCTTGCAAGTATTAACTTCTTTGAAAAACATCTTTTGAACAGTAGAGTATAATTTTATAGATCGCATAGAAATCTGAACGATTTTATATCATTATTTTTCTTTGTTTTAATTTGTAAATAAATAATTATAAAATGTAATACATTTTATTAATTAATAAATGTTAGTTATTTTTAAATAATTAATTTTTTTAAAATAATTAATTCATTTTTTTAAAATATATTTTATTTATTTTTCAGATAAATCATATTTTAAAAACGATTATTTAAATAAATAATCAGGAACAGGCGGTTTCAAAGACGCTTTACATTCAGACAGCGAAACAGAAACGCTTCCCTCGTCAAACCTCACTCCACATTCTTCATCACGCGGCACGCTGAGCACATAAACACTGAATTAGCCGACTGTAAGACGAGACATGTGAGAGCGCTCTGATTTAATAACGCCAGCGCACTCAGTGCAGTGTGAAGTATGAATCTCCAGACCTCGTCTGATCACTGCTGAGCGTCAGCCGTAGACCTGAGATTAGACTGAACGTGAAGAGACATCAGCTCCGCGTCTGGACCGGCACAGCTCAGGCTATTCCGGGACTCGCACTGATTACATGCTAGTCGTGTTTTCAGAACAAACCAAAGTCATACCAGTATGTCTTCATATATTCAGATTCAAATATAAATCCTTCAGGGTCATGCACTGCAAACAATGTGTCTCTGTCTTGTTTTCCAGCTCTAAACATTCTTAAATCAAGACACATTTACTGGAGAAGAAGCAAAATGACTGAAGATATTAAGTTAAAGAGCAAATATCAGCCAATGGAGTCAGAAAAATCATCTTCAAGGATTAGTTCACTTCAGAATGAAAATGTCCTGATGATTTCCTCACCCCATCTCATCCAAGATGTTCATGTCTTTCTTTCTTCAGTCGAAAAGAAATTACGTTTTTTGAGGAAAACATTCCAGGATTTTCCTCCTCATAATGGACTTCAATGGGAAGCAACGGCTGAAGGTCCAAATCAATGCAGTTTCAGAGGCTCTGATCCCAGAGGAATAGGGTCTGATCCAGAAATGCTCAACCTCTTGAGTTCGGTGTTGTTCTTTTGATTGATGTGTGATGTCATCACGTCGGAAAGGTCACATGACGGAGGTGGAAGTGCCGACTCTGTTAAAACGAACGTGCAAAGACTAAATCAAACACGTTACAAAAATAAAGGTGAAACAACGATGTCGGACGATTTTAGAAAATGAGATGGAGTTTTCCGGCACTGGGTCGGCACTTCCACCTCCGTCATGTGACCTTTCCGACGTGATGACATCATACGCCGTGAAGAAGAACAACACTGAAGTCGAGCATTTGAGGTTAAAAGTATATAAATGTTAATTTTGTTGAAAATGTCCGCTGGTTTGTCTGGATCAGACCCTATTCCTCTGGGATCAGAGCCTCTGAAACCCTTCCTCTCAAACTGCATTGATTTGGACCTTCAACCGTTGCTTCCCATTGAAGTCCATTATGAGGAGAAAAATCCTGGAATGTTTTCCTCAAAAAACTGAATTTCTTTTCGACTAAAGAAAGAAAGACATGAGCATCTTGGATGAGATGGGGTGAGGAAATCATCAGGACATTTTCATTCTGAAGTGCACTAATCCTTGAAGATGATTTTTAATATCTTCAGTCTTTTTGCTTCTTCTCCAGTAAATGTGTCTTGATTTAAGAATCTTTAGATATTTGTGCTGGAAAACGAGACAAAATCATTTTTTGCAGTGCAAACCACAAGCTTTTTAGTGTTGGTGATGAGCACATAATGAGAGATCTCGCATCGATCACGTCACACGACACGCTCTCGGGCAGCGCTGTCTAAACACAACAGTAACCAGACTGAACTCATAAAGTGTGTGTGCTGTAAACACTGAGAACAGAAATGGTGAAGTGAAACTGAGCGCCTCAGTAAGCGTGTGAAGACGTTCAGGAGGAGTCGGAGACACTCACAGTTTTCGTCCTGAGCGACGCACTGCAGCGGGATCCCGAAGAAAGACGTGTAGCTGTCGTTGTACCAGACCAGCAGCTCGGTCCCTCGAGGGATGTCTGCGCACGCCCGGTAGAAGATACACGACCTGAGACACAGACAATATACCACACCTCAATCCATCAGAAAACAGCACATCATTCACTCATCCACACATTAAAACATGCAATAAAAATGACATTAAATAATCACAAAATGTGCATTTATAATATATTCAATAAAACATGTGAATCCATGATAAAATATATTAAATCATTCATTTTCATGTGACTTGCACATATTTAATAGTCAAATAATTAAAATGTTTGTACATTTAATTTTAATAAATATTATATAAATATATTTTAAATGCATATTCTGATTGATAAACATTTTGATTAGTTGACTATAAAATGTGTGAATCCATTATAATATATATAATAAATCATTAATTTAACTAAAAACAGTAAAAAAAACTGTTTAAATAATCAAACCAAAATGTGCATTTAAAAACATATTTAATTAAAATGACTATAAATATGTGAATGAAATATATCAAATCATTAATTTTCATGTGACTTGTTAAAACAAAATATCAAAATGTTTATAAAATAAACTGTGCATTTAAAATATATTCAATAAAATGACTTTAAACTATAAAACATTTTTAAATCATTAATTTTTACTTGCTGAAACTAAAAACAACAACAAC
>CM077211.1:38650095-38697595 GCA_039654625.1 Rhinogobio ventralis
GCCAAGCCCAACCCCTGAAAAACAACCCCACCCCATAATCCCCCCTCCACCAAACTTTACACTTGGCACAATGCAGTCAGGCAAGTCCCGTTCCCCTGGCAACCGCCAAACCCAGACTCGTCCATTGGATTGGCAGAGAGAGAAGCGTGATTGGTCACTCCAGAGAACACGTCTCACTGCTCTAGAGTCCAGTGGCGGCGTGCTTTACCCCACTGCATCCCACGCTTTGCATTGCTCTTGGTGATGTAAGGCTTGGATGAGCTGCTCGGCCATGGAAACCCATTCCATGAAGCTCTCTACACACTGTTCTTGAGCTCATCTGAAGGCCACAGAAGTTTGGAGGTCTGTAGCTATTGACTCTGCAGAAAGTTGGCGTCTTCTGCGCACTGTGACCCTCAGCATGCGCTGACCCCACTCTGTGATTTTACGTGGCCTATCACTTCGTGGCTGAGTTGCTGTTGTTCCCAATTGCTTCCACTTTGTTATAATCCCACTAACAGTTGAGCGTGGAATATTTAGTAGTGAGGAAATGTCAGGAATGGACTTGATTGAACACCTGAACTCAGGGATCTGGAGGGGCGGCCCAATACTTTTGGCAATATAGTGTATATACAAGAACACACACTCATTTCTTATTCATTTATTTGTTTGTTTAATTTTAATCAAATTTGTATTTATTGTTATTTTAATCTATTTAATATATTAGTAACCAGCTAACTTTTTTTGTTAATCAAATATTTTATTAATTAATTAATTAATTAATTTTATGTTCTCTGTACTTTTCTGTGGACTCCAGTATGAAAATCATCAAATAAACCTGCCATTGTACATTATGTCAGTCAGTTTAGCATAAAAGCATCTGCTAAATAAATAAATGCCAATGTCTATTGAAACCATTTTCTCAGTTTCTCTGATCAGCATCTCTTCAGTGTAAAACTCTCTCTGACTGACAGGCGTCGTTGAGTCTGACACTCGAGTGTGTTACGACCGTAAGAGAGAACACACCGTAAAGTTGATCAATGTGATCTGAACCAGCCTGAGCTCAACACACACACACACACACACACACACCACACACACACACCACACACACCACACACCACACAAACCACACACCACACACACACACACCAGCCTGAGCTCAACACACCAGCCAGAACCAGCCTGAGCTCAACACAAACACACACACCACACACACACACCACACACACCACACACCACACACACACACAACACACACACACCACACACACACACACACACACCACACACACACACACCACACACACACACACCACACACACACCACACACACAGTAACACACTCACTCACACACACTCACTCTCACACACACACACACACACAAACACACACACAGACACACACACACAAACACACAGACACACACACACAGTAACACACTCACTCACTCACACACACACACACACAAACACACACACAGACACACACACAAACACAAAGACACACACACACACACACACACACAGTAACACACTCACTCACTCACACACACACACAAACACACACTATTACTCTATTACACACACTATCTCTCTCTCTCTCACACACATACACACAAACACTCACTCACACAAACACAGTCACACACACACACATTCAAACACACTAATACACACAGTCACACACTCACACACACACAGACCCAATTACACTCAAACACACACACACACACATTCAAACACACTAACACACACAGTCACTCACTCACACAAACACAGTCACACACACGATCCGACATTAGAAAAAAAAAAACAATGCAAAAGTAAATAAATAAATAAAATCAAATATGAAAAGTATTAATATTTTCACAGACCACATAAACATTTTCCAGTACGCACTCGTTTCTTGTGTGTTGGGGTATTAGAGACAGTGTGTGATCAGGCTCTGGGCTGGTCCTGAACTGAGCGTTTATGCTGATGTCCCGAAGCCGAGCGCTTCCTAAAGACGTAACGAGACGAGTCTCAGGTCTCGGGGCCGATCGATGGCTCCTGACGGGCCCCTGTCACTGCGTTACTTACTGCTCAATCTCTCCGGCCGACATTTACGCCGCGCTGATTGGAGGCGTCACTGAGCGAAGGCTGTAAATCGTCCTCGGCCAGCTGAACGCTGCTGACCGTGGGCTGACAGCCGCCGTGACCTCTCGCCCTTATTACCGCGAGTGAATCAGGGCCGCCGGCGCTGAGAGCCTCCAGTGCGTGAGGACAGACGAGCACTCTGGTTAATGGAGCCGGCGCTTTATCTCGGGACACACTCAGAGGTCCCGAGGCGAGAGGCTGGTCTCGGCCCGCGAGCGTCTCTGGAGGAGATAGAGCCGTGTGTTATCGCTTCGGCCGTATTAACACACCTCTCGTCCTGGAGGAACTGATTGTGTATTTGCAGGAGAAACACACACTGAAGGGATTGAGAGAGTGTGAAACACAAACCTCATGCCTCTCCATACGTTACTGTCTTTAGCACGATAAACATTTTTAGTGCATCGCAAATGTTTAGTGTGTGTGTGTTGTTTTATTTAGAACTTGTTTTGTGGCCAAGACATTTTAAAAGAGATTTGTAACCAAATAAATCATTTAAAACTAAAAATAAATAAATAAGACACTGTGAAAAAATTTATATAATGCAAAAGTAAGGAAATAAATAAATGAATGAATAAATGAATGTTAAAAAATAAATAACAATGAATTTAATTTAATTTAATAAAAAAGATAAAACAAAATTATATGTCATGGAATGGAATATCTAAATAAATAAATAAATCAAGTTACACTGTGAATTTTTTTTATAAATATCATTAATAAATTAATTTTAAAACAAATAAAAGATCTAATTACATGCTAAATGATTAACATGACAGACTGAATAATAAAACTGAGAATATTTTAAATGTATAAACAGCAGAACAAACACTGAGACTGTATGAGTGTATATTAGTATTAAACAGATTTGAAGTGACTTTTATAAACTGGACACAAAGATTGACGTCAGCAGAAGTGTTCGGTGTTTTCTCCATTTCAAACTATATTGCTCTCCTGACTAAACACCATTAAAAGGCTTCATGTCATTTGATTATTATGAATTTAGCATTGTGTTTGTCCCTGCTGAACAAACCTGCAAAACGGACCTCCATTTCTAATATCATAACCGTTCACATCATAATAATATCATAACAGGCTGAGCTGGATGTCAATATGTGTAATATAAACTCTTAAAGCCAGACGTGGTACAGACTAAACAAGTCTTAAAATAACTAGAAGCAACCATAAAAAACTCAAATGAAAACAGAGCGGAGACGCAGAAGAACGAGAATAAAACCAACAGAAGAACACAAATACCAGCATGTTTTACGTTCAGATGAAACTGGTGTTGACACTGAGAGTCTGATATGGTTAAAGACGCTTTCTCTCACAACAGAGACACAAATGAAGCATAAAATAACTTCAGTGACAAATTACAGTGTCAGCGAACTGACATTAAACAAGCCTCCTCCACAGAACAGAAAATAAAATACTTATCCTGGCCCGCGGCCCGTCACGATGACATCATCGCGTCCAGCCAATGACGGCAGACGACGACAGAAAATATTATTCCCATCAGCGGCCGCCTGTATCAGCCTCATCTGCAGCCGTGCGAGATATTTACACTGGATATGTTTAATAAAAGGCATTCAGTCATGCACAGACTATTTTCTGTGGAAGCTTCTTTCTGACATGGAAGGATAAAATAAGAAAGCTTCCTGCACCTTTTGATCTCACAATTATGACATTTTCCTCGCAAATTAATTGCAAGAAAAAAGTCAGAATTGCAATATAAACTTGCGATTTTTACTTTTTTTCTCGTAATTCGTAACTGCAAAAAAGTCAGAATTGCGAGATATAAACTTGCGATTTTTACTTTTTTCTCGTAATTCGGATTTTATCATTCGTAACTGCAAAAAAAAAGTCCGAATTACGAAATATAAATTTGCGATTTTTACTTTTTTCTCGTAATTCAGATTTTATAACTTGTAATTGCAAAAAAAATTCAGAATTGCGATATAAACTTGCGATTTTCACTTTTTCTAATAATTTGGATTTTATAATTCGTAATTGCAAGAAAAATGCCAGAATTGCGAGATATAAACTTGCGAATTTTACTTTTTTCTCGTAATTCGGATTTTATAATTCGTAATTGCAAGAAAAAAGTCAGAATTGCAATATAAACTTGCGATTTTTACTTTTTTCTCGTAATTCGGATTTTATCATTCGTAATTGCAAGAAAAATGTCAGAATTGTGATATAAACTTGCGATTTTTACTTTTTTCTCGTAATTCGGATTTTATAATTCGTAATTGCAAGAAAAAAGTCAGAATTACGAGATATAAACTTGCAAATTTAACTTTTTTCTCGTAATTCGGATTTTATAATTCGTAATTGCAAGAAAAAAGTCAGAATTACGAGATATAAACTTGCGAATTTTACTTTTTTCTCGTAATTCGGATTTTATAATTCGTAATTGCAAGAAAAAAGTCAGAATTGTGATATAAACTTGCGATTTTTACTTTTTTCTCGTAATTCGGATTTTATAATTCGTAATTGCAAGAAAAAAGTCAGAATTACGAGATATAAACTTGCAAATTTAACTTTTTTCTCGTAATTCGGAATTTAAAAAATCGTAATTGCAAGAAAAAAGTCAGAATTGCGATATAAACTTGCGATTTTTACTTTTTTCTCGTAATTCGGATTTTATAATTCGTAATTGCAAGAAAAAAGTCAGAATTGCGAGATATAAACTTGCGATTTTTACTTTTTTCTCGTAATTCACACTTTATAACTCGTAATTGCAAGAAAAAAGTTATAATTGCGATATAAACTTGTGATTTTCACTTTTTCTGGTAATTCGGATTTTATAATTCGTAATTGCAAGAAAAAAGTCAGAATTGCGAGATATAAACTTGCGAATTTTACTTTTTTCTCGTAATTCGGATTTTATAATTCGTAATTGCAAGAAAAATGTCAGAATTGCAATATAAATTTGCGATTTGTACTTTTTTCTCGTAATTCGGATTTTATCATTCGTAATTGCAAGAAAAAAGTCAGAATTGTGATATAAACTTGCGATTTTTACTTTTTTCTCGTAATTCGGAATTTAAAAAATCGTAATTGCAAGAAAAAAGTCAGAATTGCGATATAAACTTGCGATTTTTACTTTTTTCTCGTAATTCGGATTTTATCATTCGTAATTGCAAGAAAAAAGTCAGAATTGTGATATAAACTTGCGATTTTTACTTTTTTCTCGTAATTCGGAATTTAAAAAATCGTAATTGCAAGAAAAATGTCAGAATTGCGAGATATAAACTTGCGATTTTTACTTTTTTCTCGTAATTCGGATTTTATCATTCGTAATTGCAAGAAAAAAGTCAGAATTGCAATATAAATTTGCGATTTGTACTTTTTTCTCGTAATTCGGATTTTATAATTCGTAATTGCAAGAAAAATGTCAGAATTGCAATATAAACTTGCGAATTTTACTTTTTTCTCGTAATTCGGATTTTATCATTCGTAATTGCAAGAAAAAAGTCAGAATTGTGATATAAACTTGCGATTTTTACTTTTTTCTCGTAATTCGGAATTTAAGAAATCGTAAAGAAAAAAGTCAGAATTGCGAGATATAAATTTGCGATTTTTACTTTTTTCTCGTAATTCGGATTTTATAATTCGGAATTGCAAGAAAAATGTCAGAATTGCGAGATATAAACTTGCGAATTTTACTTTTTTCTCGTAATTCGGATTTTATCATTCGTAATTGCAAGAAAAAAGTCAGAATTACGAGATATAAACTTGCGATTTTTACTTTTTTCTCGTAATTCGGAATTAAAAAAATCGTAATTGCAAGAAAAAAGTCAGAATTGCGATATAAACTTGCGATTTTTACTTTTTTCTGATATTTTGGAGTTAAAAAAATCGTAATTGCAAGAAAAAAGTCAGAATTGCGATATAAACTTGCGATTTTTACTTTTTTCTCATATTTCGGAATTTAAAAAATCGTAATTGCAAGAAAAAAGTCAGAATTGCGATATAAACTTGCGATTTTTACTTTTTTCTCGTATTTCGGAATTTAAGAAATCGTAAAGAAAAAAGTCAGAATTGCGAGATATAAATTTGCGATTTTTACTTTTTTCTCGTAATTCGGATTTTATAATTCGTAATTGCAAGAAAAAAGTCAGAATTGCGAGATATAAACTTGCGATTTTTACTTTTTTCTCGTAATTTGGATTTTATAATTCGTAATTGCAAGAAAAATGTCAGAATTGCGAGATATAAACATGCGATTTTTACTTTTTTCTCGTAATTCGGATTTTATAATTCGTAATTGCAAGAAAAAAGTCAGACTTGCGATATAAACTTGCGATTTGTACTTTTTTCTCGCGATTCACACTTTATAACTCGTAATTGCAAGAAAAAAGTTATAATTGCGATATAAACTTGTGATTTTCACTTTTTCTGGTAATTCGGATTTTATAATTCGTAACTGCTAGAAAAAAGTCAGAATTGCGAGATATAAACTTGCGAATTTTACTTTTTTCTCGTAATTCGGATTTTATAATTCGTAATTGCAAGAAAAATGTCAGAATTGCGAGATATAAACTTGCGAATTTTACTTTTTTCTCGTAATTCGGATTTTATAATTCGTAATTGCAAGAAAAATGTCAGAATTGCGAGATATAAACTTGCGATTTTTACTTTTTTCTCGTAATTCGGATTTTATAATTCGTAATTGCAAGAAAAATGTCAGAATTGCAATATAAACTTGCGATTTTTACTTTTTCTCGTAATTCGGATTTTATCATTCGGAATTGCAAGAAAAATGTCAGAATTGTGAGATATAAACTTGCGAATTTTACTTTTTTCTCGTAATTCGGATTTTATCATTCGTAATTGCAAGAAAAAAGTCAGAATTACGAGATATAAACTTGCGATTTTTACTTTTTTCTGATATTTCGGAATTTAAAAAATCGTAATTGCAAGAAAAAAGTCAGAATTGCGATATAAACTTGCGATTTTTACTTTTTTCTCGTAATTCGGAATTTAAAAAATCGTAATTGCAAGAAAAAAGTCAGAATTGTGATATAAACTTGCGATTTTTACTTTTTTCTCGTAATTCGGAATTTAAAAAATCGTAATTGCAAGAAAAAAGTCAGAATTGCGATATAAACTTGCGATTTTTACTTTTTTCTCGTAATTCGGAATTTAAAAAATCGTAATTGCAAGAAAAAAGTCAGAATTGCGATATAAACGTGCGATTTTTACTTTTTTCTCGTATTTCGGAATTAAAAAAATCGTAATTGCAAGAAAAAAGTCAGAATTGCAATATAAACGTGCGATTTTTACTTTTTTCTCGTAATTCGGAATTTAAAAAATCGTAATTGCAAGAAAAAAGTCAAAATTGCGATATAAACGTGCGATTTTTACCTTTTTCTCGTAATTCGGAATTTAAAAAATCGTAATTGCAAGAAAAAAGTCAGAATTGCGATATAAACGTGCGATTTTTACTTTTTTCTCGTAATTCGGATTTTATAATTCGTAATTGCAAGAAAAAAGTCAGAATTGCGAGATATAAACTTGCGATTTTTACTTTTTTCTCGTAATTCGGATTTTATAATTCGTAATTGCAAGAAAAAAGTCAGAATTACGAGATATAAACTTGCGAATTTTACTTTTTTCTCGTAATTCGGATTTTATCATTCGTAATTGCAAGAAAAATGTCAGACTTGCGATATAAACTTGCGATTTTTACTTTTTCTCGTAATTTGGATTTTATAAATCATAATTGCAAGAAAAAAGTCAGAATTGCGATATAAACTTGCGATTTTTACTTTTTTCTCGTAATTCGGATTTTAAGAAATCAGAAAAAAAAAAGTCTGAATTGCGAGATTTACTTTTTTTTACAATTACCTTTTTATCTTTCCTCCCGTGGCAGAAACAAGCTTCTATCATTTTCTACTCCAACCCAGAATCAGCTCGAGTGTTTTCACAATCCAGCCATTCTGAGTATCAAGATCTTGGTACTTTCCTGTAAGACGTCCAGCGATGGAAGAAGCGAACACACGCTGACACACTTTACATGAGCTACAGCGTACTTTACCGCAGTAAAACAGCACAGGTCGAGTGTTTAGTTTATAAACGTCACATTACTCAAGCCGCGCAGGTTCTCGTGACCGTCATGCACACGACATCATGACAGCGCCTCTAACAAGAGACTCTATTTATTGGGCGAGACTCGCAGAGATATTTGAATTGGACACGCCGACCGTGAAACACGACCAAACAGAACTATTCGCCTGATTTACAGCTGGTAAATATGGCTGATAATGGGCAATATCGACGAGAGACGTGTGTATAATATTCTTAAGAAAAGCATTCCAGACTCCGGGTGGGAAAAGCCAGAATAATTCTCCAGCACTTTGACAGAGAAGCCAAAGAACTGACAGACTCGAATCCACAGACACCAGCCAGCGAATAAACAAGCAGCAGTAAATGTCCTGTAGGCCTCGCGCTTCACCTGTATTTACATCACCACTTCAACACCATTTGATTTAGCCCTCGTGTGTGTGTGTGTGTGTGTGTGCAGCACATATACGGGTCATTCACACGTGTGTGTCACCGCTTCCTCAGTGTTTCTCTCTTGTTTTCCAGCACAAATATCTAAACATTCTTAACCATCTATGGTACAGCGTTGCCATATGGCAACAGTTAATTTCTACTAATTTCCTTGTTATTCAGAAAAAAAATACAATAAATTGCACTATGGGAATTAAAAGGGCAGGCCTTAAGATAGCCAATGATGTGCTGTTTTTAAGTCACATGACATTTGAACGTTTCTTTCCCCGTCACCTGTTCCAGAAATGACTCTAATAACCTCATTTCTGATCATCTCTTCTCAAGGGGGAATGCTTTGCAGCATCTTTGATAAGTAAATTCGATATTTTTATTCACAAAATCAACTTTGTCTAACATAGTTTTACTGTAAATTGAGAAAATATCAATGTTTCCATATGGCGACGCTCACAGTCATGTTAGTCCCCACTGGGATTATTTATAGATACTAGCATCAACAATATAACTGCAGTTATTTATGTATTTAAAGTGTTTATTGTAGTATAGTTGTGTTTATGTATAAGGAACAAAATTATTTCTTCTTTTCAGAAAATTAATAAAGCAATATTTTACGGAAAGGGCAATAGGAAGATGAGTTATCCAGATTATAGGGAACGATAGGGATTAAATGATAGGGATCTTCTTATTTTGGGTTTCCATGAGTCCCAAGAATACACTAAAAAAACAATAAGTAAGATTTGCTTAATTTTTCTTTGGCAAGTTTTTGCACGCATATTTTTTAAGTAAGCTTCACATATGGAATTAAGTAAACTCTACTAAACTAAGTAAAATTAACAAAGAAAATAAGTCAAAGTTTCCTTTGCAATACATTTTACTCAAAACAAATAATTTTGAATTAAACCACACTTTTAAAGTCAATAAGTAATTTTAAGTAAATAACACAATAGATATTGTGTAGATCCCATATCGACATACACTATACGCGTTTTTGAGTATGAATGTGTCATTTTGAGTAGAAAATGAACTCCAAATGTCACAAAATGGCGTTACTAAACCTAACAACAAAAGCAATGATAAAACAGTGTAATTATTCAAACCCCAGTGCATGATGGGAACACCAGTATCAGAAAAGTTGAGTAGTTTTACTTAATTTTATAGCGTTGATATTTATGCTTTAATTTCTAAGCTTGAATTGAGTACTTGTATAGAATTCACTTACTTTTTTAATTCTTGCCTGAACTAACTAACCTATTTGAAAAAATGTTTAATGGTTAGAACATAATGCGTCCCATAGAGGGTTAAATCAAGACACATTTACTGGAGAAGCAAAGCGACTGAAGATATTAAGACTGAAAAATGAATCAAGTGAGTTTGTGCTTAAAACAAGAAATATCTGCCAGTGGAGTCAGAAAAATAAACTCAATTCAAAGTGAAAACCAGATTGTTTTGTGTTAAATGTGAATATATGTGAATTCTGTCAGGTAAATAAACACTAGATGAACTATCAGTATTATTTGCCTCTAATTGACTGAACAAATGGCTTGTATCAGGTGTTTAACCGGCGAGCCTTGCATTCATCAGAGATATGACAGCTGGAGCCGTAATAACGCCGTCAATAAAAGGTCAGGAAGCGGCGAGAGCCAGACAGGCTTAATCAAAGCCGCAATCGGCCGTAATGAGTGCAGCGTGCCTAATATTAAACTAATAGATGATCTAACAGGGGAAATATTAATCTGCCGAGCTACCAATAACACTCCAAAGCCAGCCTGTGATTCATTCGCCATTAGCCGTGATTTCTGACACACTCCAGAGGATCGTTCAGCGGCTGCGGCTTCAGTTCAGCGGGAGGATCTGAGCTGTGTTTCACACTTCACACTTTCCTTTATGTGTGCTTTCAGTTACTGACGTCACACTGAACCAGGAACAGCGTTCGGTGCGGTCTGAAACACCCAGAACAACTGCATTTTAGATCATCTTACAGACAAATTCATAGCTTTATGCATATCTGCGCACTGTGAAAAATCACTTTCTTAGGCTGTGTTTCTGTCCCGTTCTCCAGCACTAACATCGAAAGATTCTTAAATCAAGACACATTTACTGGAGAAGAGAAATGACTGGAGATATTAAGACTGGTTGAATTAAAAATGTATCTATGCTTAAAACAAGAGCAAATCATCTTAATTCAAAGGGGAAACGAGATTATCTTTCTGACTCCATTGGCTGATATTTGCTCTTGTTTTAAACAAAGACTTAATATGTGACCCTGGACCACAAAACCAGTCATACGGGTCAATTTTGTGAAACTGACATTTATACATCATCTGAAAGCTGAATAAATAATCATCATTGATGTGTGGTTTGTTAGGACAATATTTGAAAATCTGAGGGTGCAAAAAAATCTAAATATTGAGAAAATCTCCTTTAAAGTTGTCCAAATGAAGTCCTTAGCAATGCATATTACTACTAATAATACATTTATGATATATTTACCGTAGGAAATGTACAAAATATCTTCATGGAAAAATGTATAATTTTGACCCAATCAATGCATTGTTGGCGATCGCCACAGACACACCCGTGAGACGCACGACTGCTGTTGAGCTGCAGGGGCACATTTGTTCTTGTTTTAATCACAAACTCACTTCATTTTGATTCTTTTCTCTTCTCCAGTAAATGTCTTGATTTAAGAATGTTTAGATGTTTGTGCTGGAAACTGACTTTTTGCAGTGCGTTTCCTGTAAGACGTCCAGCGATGGAAGACACGCTGACACACGTTACATGAGTGTAAGTTACCACGGTAAAACAGTGCATGTATGGTTGAGTTGAGTCTATAAATGTCACATTACTCAACATCTCAGTCTCGCCATCCATGGCATTTCAAATCATGGAATTCATGTGAAAAATAAAAGAGGTTTATGCGTATCAGAGGTGAAGCGGCTGACCTTTAGTTTGTGTGTTTGTGGTTTTTCCTCATGTTTTTATCCAGTGCATTTGATCAGTTTATGCATCCCCTGGGAATCGAACCCTTGATCCTGACGTTGCGAGCGCCTGTGCAACATTAGCACTGAAACACACACTCACCTCCCACAAGTGTCGTGTGTTCCGCGCGGATCCCGACTGCACCTTCTCCAGCGGCAGCGGGACGCCCTGGAAGGGACCGATCCAGGTGCCCTGTGGGATGCGCTGGGCCGCACAGATGCCGTATCCCAGGCCCGGGACGGTGCTGGTGCACAGGCACACCTCACGCGGCAAATCCCTCAGCCAGTCCGGGACCTCCGGAGGGGGAGCGGCCACCGAGGCGCTGCTGGTCCCCACCAGCCTCCGGAGCGAGTGCAGGGGTCCGTGCATGGGGCATTCTCCGTTACGGTTGTCCGCACACATGTCACAGCCTGCGGGACGCACAGCGAGAGGGCCAGTTATTCACCGCACACACAGATGGGACCCCAAACGCCCTTCACCGAGTCCCGCACAAACTTTAAATTGTCCCTCTGTCCGCTGGTGCATGAAGACATTCCTTCTTTCCAACCATCAGAGACTTCAGATCTAAAGCTTTGCTCCAAAAATAGATTTTTATATTTGTGTTGTGCATTGACTAAGAAAAACAGGTAACACTTTATTTGACAGTGTCATTGTTACATATGTTGCATGTACTAGAAATAACAATAAATTATGCATAATTGCATGCCACTAACCCTCAACCAAACACATGTAGTTAATTAATATTACCCAGTACTTAAATATATAATTACACTCTAACAATGACACCGTGAAAAATATTATACAACTAAATGAAATTGTGTAACAGTCACATATGTTGCATGTACTAGGAATAACAGTAAATGATGCATAATTACATGCAACTAACCCTCAAGCAAACCCTAACCGTATAGTAAGTTTAATTATTATTACTCAGTACTTAAATATATAATCACACTCTAACAATGATAGTGTAACTCTTTATTTTAAAGCGTCTTTGTTACACTGTAATTATGCATTTAAGAACTGAGTAATATAGGGTTAGGATTAGTTGCATGTAATTTATAGTTATTACTATAGTAACTACATGTGACTCTGTTAGCGGTTATGTCACGGTGTCATTGTTACAGTGTAATTATATATTTAAGTACTGGGTAATATTAATTAACTACATGGGTTTGGTTGAGGGTTAGTGGCATGCAATTATGCATAATTTACAGTATATCTAAAATATGTAATAATGGCACTGTAAAATAAAGTGTAACCTAAATTCGGATTCGCATTATTTCTTCGTCGCATGCACACACACTTTGAATTATCATTTGGTGCATGAAGACATTTCTTCTGTGCATGAAACAATCACGCATACAATTTTAAATCTAAAGCTTTGCTCCAAAATGAATCATGCAAAAATGTGTTGTGCATTTGCACTTTAAAATAAAACGATTTTTGCATGACTGAGAACACAATTAAATGAAATTGCAGTTATTTGAGCACGTGCTGCTCGTTGTAGAAACGAAGTGTGAATGTATTTAGTTGCGATGTAGATTTTATCATCTCATTTTGTTGTGTGCATGAGAATATTGTCCGCAGATGAAGCTGTGAAGCGCGTGTGTTCTGCTCGAGCTCCAGGGCTCTGAAATATGGGCTCAGGATCGCGCGTGTAGATAAAGAAGTCTCGTGCCCCCGGGAGACACACATGTCCCGTGTTGGGATGATGAATGTGGGCCGATGGAGCAGATCGATCAGTGATCCGGACTCACTCTACAAAACTATACAGCAATTAATTGCGTGTTGTCCGCTCATCCCTCATGCGCTGGCGCGTTTATCGATGAAGATCCGCGGATCACTCACCGCATCACACACACTCACACACACACACTCACGAGCGCATTTAGCGAAATAAAATCATTTGCGCAATTAATAAAGATTCCATCCAGAAGAAACACAGAGTAAAAAAGAGCTCAGTTGTTGATAAGTGTAGGTTAATTATTATATATTCGATAGGCTACTTCATTTAAAAAATATACTTGGGACATCTCAGATTTATTTACTAACTAAAATAAATCGATTTAAATATACAAATCAGCTAAAACATTAAATATGAATTGTTTCATCTTATTTCTCTTCATTTTAATTGTAGCATGCATTTCTGTAACGTTGCTCGTGTTAATGTCGCGCGCTGAACATCAACACTACACCGCACAGATAACGCGTTTTAAGGGGATCACATGAAATGCACAGTGCTATTTTATCATATTAAAATCATTCAAAGAATATTTTCTCAAATATCTTCATGCACAACTAAATAAATTGACATTTTCCACGATAACAATTCTAAAAAAACAACAACAACACAGCGCTCGTTTAGTTCAGCACTCACAAAAATAAGATTCTTCACTGTTGTGTTATTTTCAAGAACCATATTTTTGATGTTTGATTAATATGAGTGTGTTTGGTTCTTTAAAGCAGCATGCATCAGCCACCGAAAGCCTTTTCTTCTTCAGAACCGAATCCGGTGGCGCTTTATTTTACTCATGCACTCCATAACAGTAAATTATGCATGCAATTTTTCATGCAACTGATCCTAAACATAACCCTAAATGCGTGTTGTTAGTTGATATTACTTCCATGCATCAGCCACTGAAAGCCTTTTTCTTCTTCATACCCGCATTTATCGCTTTATTTTACTCATGCACTTAATAACAGTAAATTATGCATGCAATTTTTCATGCAACCTAACCCTAAATGCATGCTGTTAGTTGATTTTGCTTCAAAGCCTTATTAAAATCACGCGTGCCCCTGAATCCTCGCGCGCTGTGATTGAATGCTCACGGTTATTGGCGTCTCCGTTGTGGTTGTTGACCGGGATGATCTCCATCCGCTGCTGTCCGTACAGGTAGTAGTCCAGCTCCTCGGAGCTCAGCTTCAGCCGCGAGCCCTTGTCATTCTTAAAGTTGGACGACAAACAAAGTTCTTTGGCTTGAGGCGCGCCGCCGCTGTCGGAGCTCAGGGTCTGTCCGAACAGCGCGAGCTGACTCAGGGAGCGCGCGGGAGACGCGGCGGAGGAGCTCGAGGAGATCAGGCTGGCTCTCTGCAGCGGCACCGGGTTCTGCGGGAACAGCTGCTGCCAGTGCTGGATGTAGGTCGGGTCCACTTTGAGGAAAGCAGAACCGCTGGGCTCGCTCGGCTTCAGCATGTCCGACTGTGATGGATGCTGGACTCTCATGTGCTCTTTCTCGCTTTAGAACCAGCTCAACACAACTACGAGAAGTGGAGACGCCGAGGTGTTCTGCATGTCCTCCTCATGTTTCTGGTGATCGCGAGGAAAGACACACTTACCCTGTCAGAAGAGTCTGTGACTCCCGGACACACACTCACACCATCACAGTGTTGACCGAGAGCGCGAGCGTCCTCCTCCCACTCTCACGCGCACCCGACATCCTCTCGCGCTCCCGCGCGCGCACGTGCCTCAGGACAGACAGACACAGAGCATCTGTCGCACTTTTCATTTATCGTTACTTTTTTAAAAGTAGAAAATAGAACTTTACGCAGCGCGGTTTATTTTACGCAGTGGGAAAGTTGCTCACTTTTAAAAATTAAGTTGGTTTTCAAAGTGATGCCATATAGAGGAACCATTTTCACTGATAATTTCCTTTAAAAAACATTTTTTTCTGTGTGTGAAGATAAAAAAATCACATGCGCAACGGAGAGATTCCATGCATGACCCAATAACGCGCCTTTATTTTCACGCGCGATAGACTCATACATTAACGTCGGGATTTTATACTTTAGTTTGCATGATCAATCATGCATTATTTCCTTTGCTCGCACTAGATAAGAGTGTGTGACTCAGTTTCCCAGCCTGTCTGAATGTAGGGCATTTAACAGCAGAGGAGGGGAATGTTTTGACTGGCAACACTCTGACAGGCCCATTCTTCATCCACAGCTCTCTGCAGATTGATAACGAAGCAAAAACACAAACATAATCGTCTGAAAATGAATTCTTGTCTACACATGCATTTCACCCGCAAAGAATGCGCGCAATAACAACCCGCGCGGATCCAAAAACCGTGCAATTATCATTAATAACGCATTCAAATGTGCTTTTAATTAATTGCATTATTATCTATATTATTTAAATAGCAATAGTAAATGTCAAATACCGCAGAACAATTTATAGTTGTCATATTTCCAGATAACAGCTATTATGACGGCGTATTGGTGTTTTTATTCATTGATAAATGAGCGGAGGAATAAAGTGCACTCGAGGGGCCGCGCGATCGATACATTAACCGCACGAATATATCATTTTCCGTGCCAAAAACTTGGATTATTAAAGCTCGGGCTTGATTTGTATATTTTGAGAGTGTTTATGCGTGTCTTTCATTAACATAGACTGCTGTTTGACATTCACTTAGACCCTGTGCGTCTCGTGTTAATGAATTCCGCTGATGGCTGAGAGACACACGAGCGCGCGCTCTGACAGGAGTCCGATAAAGCGCCACCAGCGCCTCGCGCTATAGTTTTAAGGTCACGGGTTGCTGAGTATATAATTCATTAATATAGACGTATATTCAGATGGGAGTTGATGCTCGTCCTGCTCATATTTATAATAAACGGCCTGTTAATAATCCGCACTGCAAATGCGAGGTTTATGGAAGAGCTCTTTTTGTGTCACTTGATAGAAGTGAACTTTAGAGTGTTTTACTGTGACAATATTCACAATAATGCATAAAAAACAATCCGATCGATATGCCACGCGCATGTGTGATATTCGGCTCATTTGCATTGAATATTTAAATGTGTCTCCGTCACAGGGGGCGCGCGAGAGCCTGTCAACACTCTCAATATTTGCTTTATTATTATTATTATTATATCATTGTCATTTTATTTAAAAAACTACACTTGCATCGAACAAACACCATGCAATACCCCGGGTGAATAGAGTTAAACAAGAACTAATATATGAATAGATTATATTAAGAATTGTTAAGAAAAGTTTTCTGAAATGTTATGTTTAAATATGCAAATGATTTTGTCGCCATATTAAAGGTTTGTACAGATTTCTCTCTTTTTTATCATAGAAAATAATGAGACAGGAAAAAAAAGACTTTTTAAGGAATTAAAGGTGAATGAACAAACCCATCTGTAAAAACCTTTACACACACACACACACACACACACACTCTCTCACACGTTGGTGCACCTATCATTATGAGGACATTCCATAGGCGTAATGGTTTTTATACTGTACACACTGTACATTCTATCCCCCTACAGTACCCCTAAACCTACCCATCACACACACACACACACACACACACACACACACTACCCCTAAACCTACCCATCACACACACACACACACCCCTACCCCTAAACCTACCCATCACACACACACACACACACACACTACCCCTAAACCTACCCATCACACACACACACACTACCCCTACCCCTAAACCTACCCATCACACACACACACACACACTACCCATCACAGGAAACATTCTGCATTTTTACATGTTTAATAAAACATTGTTTAGTATGTTTTTAAAGCTATTTTTATTATGAGGACACAGGAAATGTCCTCATAACCCACGTTTACGTTGTAATACCAGTGTAATACCCATGCCATTATACACATTTGTGTCCTCATAAATCACATAAACATACACACACACACACACACACACTCACTCTCTCTCTCTCTCTCTCTCTCTCTCACACACACAAACACACTCACACACACACACGCACTCTCTCACACAAAGTGCTATAAAAGATACACTAAAAGTGTTTTTTGTATGTTTTCTTTCCTCTAATCTGAAGGGGAAAAACACTTTATGAAAAGCCAAAAAGCCCCAAATCTCAACATTGACAGATGAAGAAAGCTTGTTTTTTCCGGTAGCATCTCAAACGGAGCGAGATGCTTTAATAAAGCAGAGCTCGAGCCGCTTCAGCACACCATCAGTGAAGATGGAGCAGATCTGAAGATCCATCAGCGAGAGACGCTCTTTCTCTTCTGTCCTCCTCGATCCAGTGCAGCGACTGAAGCCTGAAGCGCTTTGAGTCTCTGTCTGTAACGTATCCTGACAGAACTGAAGCACGCTCGTGTCACACACCTGTGTGTGGAAGCACACTCATCCTCATGCACGATGAAGCATGGCGACTTATTTGTCCAAAACCATACCTGGATCAAATCTGAAGAACATAAGAGATTCTCTGGCCTTTGGGATCTCATTAGCAGTGATTTCTTCTTCATGCCTGTAGGTAGTGTTGTAGTCAAGACCACCTAATTCAAGACCAGACAGCACTCCTTAAATTCATAAAGATTCACATTATCGCCTGAAAGATGACTTATAATTAGCAATTGGGTTGTTTTATCCCAGTGATTGGGTTGTTTTATCCCAGCGATTGGGCTGTTTTAACCCAGTGATTAGGCTGTTTTATCCCAGCGATTGGGTTGTTTTAACCCAGTGATTGGGTTGTTTTAACCCAGCAATTGGGTTGTTTTATCCCAGCGATTGGGTTGTTTTAACCCAGCGGTTGGGTTGTTTTAACCCAGCGGTTGGGTTGTTTTATCCCAGCGATTTGGTTGTTTTATCCCAGCGATTGGGTTGTTTTATCCCAGTGATTGGGTTGTTTTATCCCAGTGATTGGGCTGTTTTAACCCAGTTATTGGGCTGTTTTAACCCAGTGATTAGGTTGTTTTATCCCAGTGATTGGGCTGTTTTATCCCAGCGATTTGGATGTTTTAACCCAGTGATTGGGTTGTTTTATCCCAGTGATTGGGTTGTTTTAACCCAGCGGTTGGTCAGAGCTGATGATTAGAGCCGCCGTCAGCGAAGCAATTCTGGCAAGTCATCTAGGAGGTCAAAACCTCTGAGATGAGCGGCGCTGCTTTACATGACAGACACCAGCCGGTTTAACGAAGCGGCACTTGACCTGATTAAGGGACCCGTGGCCCCAGATTGTGTGCTTGAGGAAAGGCTGCCAAGAAAAAAACAGATCAGAACAGATTTATAGGTCCTACGTAAAGGTTCCAAAGGGGTTTTTCACAGCGATGCCATAGAGGAAGCATTTTTGGTTTCTTTCAGTGATCAGTTCCTAAAACAACCATTTTCTACAACATTTAATAATATACACTCTTAAAAATAAAGCCTCACTATTGGCATCCATGGCATCTTTCCATTTCACAAAAGGTTCTTTAGATTATTAAACTGTTCTTTACACTAAGAAACAATTGCATCTTTTATGAACGGTTCTTCTACGGCATCACTGCAACAAAAAAACACTTTAAAACCTTTATTATTAAGAGTGTAAAGAGATGTTAAAGGTCCTAAACACCATACATGCCAATGAAAAACCTTTATGTTGAAGTGTGTATTCATTCAGTTTCTGTTGTTTTTTGCATGGCAGAATTATTATTTATTCCAAACGTTTTTAGAAATTAAATCAAAACCACTAGAAACTTTAGAGTTTAAAGTGGTAGCTAATGCTCAGACAAACGATCCTATTCCACATCACATATAGCATTCTCCCCTTCTGTACATTGGTATAGAACACACCAGTTCATAACGGATGGTACTGTAGATTGTGTGTGTGTGTGTGTGTGTACACGTCGCAGTTTTTCTTCTCTTTTTTCGTGAATTCCTCATTGTGCGCCGTGACGCGCGCACGCGCGCGGTGGAGGAGGAGCGTCATACAGGAAGACGCGCGCGCCACTGACTCCGCTGCCTCTCTCCCTTCAGTCAAATGCGCGGATCACATCCATATTCAGAGATGTGCCGGCTCCAGCTCTGCCACGCATTTGCTCTCCTCTACCTGCCGTTTTTAGGCAGCGCCATCGATTTTAAAACGCGGACAGGACCGCAAGTGACGGACAAGGTGAGCAACAATCCTACACACACACACACACACACACAACCTGCGCTGCATCACTGTTAAGTAGCCTATTCTAAGCGTTGACAGATCGTTGTGTCGTGCGCATGCGTGTCTGTAAATGCATCTCGCATTGTATATTTACTAATATTAATAGAATACTTTCGAAAGTAATTTTTGTAAAATATATATTCGCATAAATTGGCATCAAATGGAAGTTAAAATTGCAACTTCACCTGGGGCTTTTTATATGCTCACTATATATCACATGCTGTTACATAAATGATACCACATGCTTATACACACACACTCACCTAAAGGATTATTAGGAACACCATACTAATACTGTGTTTGACCCCCTTTCGCCTTCAGAACTGCCTTAATTCTACGTGGCATTGATTCAACAAGGTGCTGAAAGCATTCTTTAGAAATGTTGGCCCATATTGATAGGATAGCATCTTGCAGTTGATGGAGATTTGTGGGATGCACATCCAGGGCACGAAGCTCCCGTTCCACCACATCCCAAAGATGCTCTATTGGGTTGAGATCTGGTGACTGTGGGGGCCATTTTAGTACAGTGAACTCATTGTTATGTTCAAGAAACCAATTTGAAATGATTGGAGCTTTGTGACATGGTGCATTATCCTGCTGGAAGTAGCCATCAGAGGATGGGTACATGGTGGTCATAAAGGGATGGACATGGTCAGAAACAATGCTCAGGTAGGCCGTGGCATTTAAACAATGCCCAATTGGCACTAAGGAGCCTAAAGTGTGCCAAGAAAACATCCCCCACACCATTACACCACCACCACCAGCCTGCACAGTGGTAACAAGGCATGATGGATCCATGTTCTCATTCTGTTTACGCCAAATTCTGACTCTACCATCTGAATGTCTCAACAGAAATCCAGACTCATCAGACCAGGCAACATTTTTCCAGTCTTCAACTGTCCAATTTTGGTGAGCTCGTGCAAATTGTAGCCTCTTTTTCCTATTTGTAGTGGAGATGAGTGGTACCCGGTGGGGTCTTCTGCTGTTGTAGCCCATCCGCCTCAAGGTTGTGCGTGTTGTGGCTTCACAAATGCTTTGCTGCATACCTCGGTTGTAACGAGTGGTTATTTCAGTCAAAGTTGCTCTTCTATCAGCTTGAATCAGTCGGCCCATTCTCCTCTGACTTCTAGCATCAACAAGGCATTTTCGCCCACAGGACTGCCGCATACTGGATGTTTTTCCCTTTTCACACCATTCTTTGTAAACTCTAGAAATGGTTGTGCGTGAAAATCCCAGTAACTGAGCAGATTGTGAAATACTCAGACCGGCCCGTCTGGCACCAACAACCATGCCACGCTCAAAATTGCTTAAATCACCTTTCTTTCCCATTCTGACATTCAGTTTGGAGTTCAGGAGATTGTCTTGACCAGGACCACACCCCTAAATGCATTGAAGCAACTGCCATGTGATTGGTTGATTAGATAATTGCATTAATGAGAAATTGAACAGGTGTTCCTAATAATCCTTTAGGTGAGTGTATATGCCACATATGATATATATCATGTGCTGACACTACATATTATATATCACATGCTGATGCATTTATGATATATATATAAATATGTATAAAACATGTTGACGCTATACACACACACACACACAATGCTAAACTGTCACTTAGCCACTCTGTCAGGTGTATTCTGCTTGTTGAAGTGCTCTTCTTCTTCTGTGGTGTCTTTGTGCTGCAGGTGTTTTTTGACATCACTGTCGGAGGACACGAGGTTGGCAGGATCGTGATCGGTCTGTTCG
This sequence comes from Rhinogobio ventralis, assembly GCA_039654625.1. Taxonomy (NCBI): domain Eukaryota; kingdom Metazoa; phylum Chordata; class Actinopteri; order Cypriniformes; family Gobionidae; genus Rhinogobio; species Rhinogobio ventralis. The sequence goes on from CM077211.1 coordinate 38,671,393, forward strand.
GAGAAGTCGCTCCTCTGACCGTGCAGAACTTTGTGGCTCTTGCCACAGGAGAGGTAGAACTCACTATCACACACACACACACACATACCAGATCATCACACACTAACACGGATCCTCTCTTCAGAAGGGTTACGGGTACAAAGGCAGCAAGTTCCATCGTGTTATCAAGGACTTCATGATCCAGGGAGGAGACTTTTCAGCTGGAGACGGAACAGGCGGTGAGAAGAACACTCTCTCTGAAATCTGTAGATGTACTCACCCTCGTGTACGCCCACAGCCGTATGACTTTCCTTCTTCTGTGAAACGAACGTTTAGGAGAATGTTCACGTCACTGTTTAAAATGTACAAATAAAAAGGTTGATCTACACTAGGTATGTTTTAAATTCACCAATTTGTAATGAATCTGATCCGAATTCAAATTCTGAAAGTTGTTAATATGAACCCTAAACGATGCGATCCGATTCACATATTCGTTCACATTTCAAGCAGAGCCACAGAAAGACGCGTGATGATGTGCTGTCAAACGATTAATGGCGATTATCCAAAATAAAAGTTTGTGTGTACTGTGTATAATGATTATGTATATTTGAATACACACACATACATGTATATATTTAAGAAATATTTGCATGTATATACTGTATATATATTTATATAATTTATCATTTATATCATATATATATTATATATAAATATACAATCGTTTAATTAAATACTGTATATACATGCATGTGTGTGTATTTATATATACAAAATAATTATACACAGTACACACACATATATATATATAATGTAAACAAACTTTTGTTTTGGATGCCATTAATGGCGATTAATCGTTTGACAGCACTAATATTTATAATTTTTTAAAGGGGTCATGAACTGGCTTTTTTATTTTTGTATACTGTTGTCAACTTCACAAACATCATAATGAATAATTAATAGGCTATTTTCTGCCCTGGTTTGGAGGCTCTCCCCTGGAACGCTCTGTTTTTATGCGCGTGTCGCACTGAAGATTTGGAAGGAAACGCCCACTGATATGATTGGATAAGCTTTGCATATTATAATGAGCTCCGGCTCCCCCGTGAGTGCACGTGAGGGATTGTTTTGAAAGCGTGTGGGAAAACGGCAACCGCAAAATGTATTTATCAAACAAACACAATGATTTATCTCTCATCCACCCGCAATTAATTGGAATGTTATTTTTTATTACTTAAAATCGGTGGATATAACCGCGAACCGTGCATCACTAACACACACGCACACACACACACACACGCACAAGCCTCACTGCAGAGTCAGACAAATCAGCATGATCAAAACTTCCGCGATTGTATTTTTCCTTCAAATATCAAGTCAAGAGAGTGAATAACGCACATCAAGAAAGGAATGTTATTTCACTATCTAAGATCGCCCGGTGATACGTTTTGGTAGCCCGTCTGGAAAACACACAGCCTCGGGACGTTGGGCTTTGCGAGCCCTGGCCCACACATGTTGGAGTTTGATCCGGAATCGCAGCACAATGAACCAACAACACCTCAAATACAAAGGATTCTCCAGCCTGTGACAGCGTGGAAGTTATGTTCAGTTAGACGCGTACATAATCAGTAGATATCAAACGATCTGTAACAATGCAATACTGTCACATATAAAAACATTATTTACTCACATTAGTGTGTTGCTTCATTCATTCATGTAATCTCATCCTGTCTGCAAATCCAGTCTCTTGTTTACAAACGAATCCGTGGTGAAATGAAGGAACAAACACGCAATGTCTTCCCCACATGAGCTGGAGATTCATTAAAAATAAAGTTCATCCATGCATTCCTAATATTAGAATCCGAAGGAAGCTTATGCAGCGACTTCCACAACCAGCGCAATATCTTGCTATCTTCGGCATGTTCATTGCTCAGTAGCGCGATCCGTTTAGCTCCACGAAGGCCCATGTTATTTATGTTACATTTCTTGCACGAGTCGGTTGGCGGGGCTGCAGAATCAGAGGTACTTCTTCTTCGGTTAAGGCGGTGTTTCACCACACTCTGACGTCACCGCTTGGCACATTCTGAGATCTCGCGTTTGCTGGGCCTGGTGTCAATAAAAGCTTTTCTTTGACTAACAAGGAAGCTTACAGGATATTCTTATATTACCATGAGCTTTTATATATCAAAACCTCAAGGCAAAGTTGATTTCTCAATTCATGACTCCTTTAAGCCTAAAAGCTGATGTATATATCATAAGAGCTTCACAGCGAACGTTGTGTCAAGGTTCTCTCAACGTTATAAACAAACGTTCTTCCAGTAACGCTAATAGAACGTTCGTTCAAAGTTATCTGCTCTTTAATAATGTTCTCAAAACATTACATTGAATGGAACGTTTCCGTTAATGTTTTTGCTAACATTCACATAAACTTTTTTACAACATTTAATAAACTGGACGTTTCCATGTTTTCATAACTTAATGGTAACATCAGCAAAACATTCTTAGAACTTTTTTTAGTAAATATTTAGTCTCATCCACTGAGACGCGAGACATAAACATAAGCATGTCATATGACGTAAAACATAAACGTATGCATCATGGCACTGCACAAGCTATTTTTAAATCTGATTGAGACAATAGTCATATTTAAGCTCTATTTTTCCCTGTAGACTGGATTATTTCAGGTCTACACCACCCCTTTCAATCCAGTCGGATCAGTTGATGTGTTTATCTGGAGGTGCACTGCACAGACTCTGATCCTCAGTTCTGTCCTTCAGGTAAAAGCATCTATGGAAACACGTTTGCGGATGAGAACTTTAAGCTCAGACATCTGGGCGCCGGATGGGTCAGTATGGCGAACGCCGGGCCCGACACCAACGGCTCGCAGTTCTTCATCACGTTAGCCAGAGCGCCGTGGCTGGACGGAAAACACGTGGTCTTCGGCAAAGTCTTGGAGGGGATGGTAAGGATCCTGCAGAACATACATTTGGGGCCCTATAATTTCAGACGGAAACACAAAATCCAGTCATAAAAATAGAATTTACTGTATAATGTGGAATGTGGCAAATGTTGGATGAATAAATCAGAAGTAACACACTTAATCATATGGCAATATGGACTAGTGTCTGTGAATATTAAACCCTAAAAACACTATTTGGATGTGGACGCTCCAGTGTAGGCAAATGTCCGTTGTTAAGTGGCTGAACGGCAGTGGGCGGGGCCCATGGTGCAATGATGTATAACTATTGGTCGATGTCTTGCTCTGGAGGCGGGCATATGCAAATGTACCTGTCTGTGTGACATCACAGATCCCGCAATATCAAAACGAGCTGTTTTTGGCGCTTGATTAAATACATAAGCTCATAATGACGTTTTTAAGACCTTCAAAAGATCAAGGCAAATTTGATTTCTCATGTCATGAGCCCTTTAAATATATTAAATATGCACGTGTGACGCTCATGAACAGTCACAACTAAACTATCGGCAGATCCACGCAAACTCACAGCTCTTCAACACGCCAAAATAAAAGTTCGGGTTAATGTGAAGAAATGTATTATGATTGTACAGTAGAATGTACTTCTTAAAGCAACAACAATAATAATACAATTATTAAAACTAGTTTTTAAGGAATAATCACAATCATAACGTTTTATTTTAATGGTTTTATTTTTAACAGTAACATTTTTGCCAAAGGAATTGTTTAATTTTCGCTTTTAAAAGGTTAATTAAACTATTAATTTAATAACCGCCAAAGACAATAATTTTGTATTAAATTATAAATCCAGAAAAATTAAAACACAACACAGAATTTCTAAAAATAAAACATTTCATAGGCTCCTATTATTGTTTTAAAAAAACAATTAATTATCAAGTTAAGATTTTGAGAATTCAATTTATTAGAAATGCTTATTAATTATTAAAATGTAATTAATGTACCATTAAAATGGAATGCAGAAGACTAAAATAAAACAGAATTTCTGAAAAAAATAAAACATTTAATAGGGCCCTATTATTGTTAAAATAAATAAATGAATCAATTAAGTTGTTGAAGTTTTAAGTATAAAAATTGATTAGACATGCGTTTTAATTATTAAAACTAAAATGAAATCAAAACAAGAATTTGGGAAAAAATTAGAGCCCTAAAAATGTCATATTTTTGTTATACAATTTAACAACAATTTATTTAAAGCTTTAAGTTTTATGATTTCAATTAATTATGCTTTTTGATTACTAAAATTTAATTTAACCATTAACATCAGGAAAAATTCAAATGGGGGTGGAATTAAAATGGGAAAAAAAAGTTTGGAATACGGGAAAAAAAAAATAAATAAAAAAAAAATAAATCACAGATTTCATAGAGCCCTACAAATAGAAAGACACAGCGAATGATGTCAGTACAGTGGTAAGCCAATAGCAGAGCTGCGAGCGGATGACATCACTCATCTGTGTGTGTCTCTGTCTCAGTCTGTGGTTCACACCATTGAGCTCCAGGACACGAACGAGCGGAACCTGCCGTACACCGAGTGTGTGATCGTCAACAGCGGGAAGATCAAGGTGAAGGAGCCGCTGGTGGTGGAAGTGGAGGGATGGTGAAGCGTTCATGATCTCACACACACTTCATCTTCATATCCGCTATGCAGCACTACTGTATCAGACCATATGTGATGTGCTCTGATGTGTAACGGCCAAATGTGAGTGTGTGTCCTGCATTAACTCTCTCCTCACTGCGCAGCACTTTATATCAGAAGTCACACACACATCCTCAGAGTGCCATAAGACACACAACACTTGAATTTGAATCGTTTCGATTGACCTTTAGGAACACTGATGATAGTCTCTGGTAGAATAAGCTGTATTTAAATGTGTACATTTTTATTTAGAAACTAAATCTAACTTATAAGATCCTGGCGGGTTTCACTATATGTTCATGTCTTTATCAATATGTGTGTGTGTGTGTGTATACTACCATTTAAAAGTTTGGAGGTCATTTAAATTAATACTTTTACTCATCAAGGACGCATTAAATTGATGAAAAGTGACAGTAAAGACATTTATAATGTTACAAAAGATTCTCTCTCAGATAAATGCTGTTCTTTTGATCTTTATATTCATCAAAGAATCATGAGAAATACAATGTGTCACAGTTTCCACAGAAATATGAACATAAAAAGCACAAATTATTACTTAAAATGTCAAAACTCTGACATAAGTAAAAATTATGAAAAAAACGAATTACTTAAAAGTAAAAAATTATGACTATCAAAATTGACAAAAAGTTGAAATTAACATATAAATTGAAATTATGACTTCAAAAGTCCAAATTGTGACAAACTTTATGGCATGTCAAAATTTAACCCGAAATAATGACGTAAAATTATTACATAAAATGTCAAAATTGTTACAAAAAGTTTAAATTAACATATTTAAAAAAAAAAAAAATGCTTTTATTCATCAAGGATGCATTAAATTGATCAAAAGTGACATTTATAATGTTATGAAATATTTCAAATGCTGTTCTTTTGAACTTTCTAATCATCAAAGAATCCTGAGAAATCCAAATGTATCAGTTTCCACACAAATATGAACACTGATAATAATCATAAATGTGTGTGGAGCATCAAATCCTCATATTGAATGATGTGTGAAGGGTCATGTGACACTGCAGACTGGAGTAATGATGATAAATTCAGCTTTGATCACAGGAATAAATTACACTTTACTATATATTCACATAGAGAACAGCTGATTTACACTGGAGTCATATCTCACTGTTACTGTAGTTATGATCAGATAAACACAGACTCGGTGAGCAGGAGAGACACATGTATACACACACACACACACACACAATGGTTATCAACAATTAATTTAGTATTGACATCATATCAGCATGTTAAACACAGATGTTTTGTTTACAGTTCCTAAAGTCAACATGAAAACATTTCACATTATGATATATTTCAGAATGAAACCATCAACTGACTGGATGATGTCTCGTTTACAATCAGGTTTTGGTTTCATGTTGACTTTATGACTGATAATACATTTATGAAATCATCAAGAGATTTTGTCTGCTGTCTCAAAATAAAATACGTTTCTCCTGAATGTGGTTTACATCCTTTATTTCTGTGCACGTGATTATTGATCTCACCTCGTGTTTCATGACGATCGGAAGATCAGGACTGGATTCTGTAGAGCCGGAATATTCTTCTTTATGATGTAAACATAATCCTTCATCCAGCGGACAGGGAACGTTCTGCCAAGGTTCTCTCAACGTTATGAACAAACGTTCCTCCAGTAACGCTAATAGAACGATTTTATGCAATAATAATATTATTATTATTATTATTAAAGATTTATTGCTTAGTTTCTGATAATAACACAATGAAACATGACAAATTGTGCGACATAATATTCGTCCAGGCTGTCATACAAAGAAATTATGAACACATGCAAAATCAAGAGAGAACCAATGAAATATTAATAACTGATTATGTTGTAGTCAATGTCAGCTTTTCTATGATTTTTTTTTTTTTGCATAGTAAAATAAAACCTGCGGCTGTAATTTGCCTTATTTTTGCCAAATAATTGTGTCAGATAAACACCTTAACCAAGTTTAGTGTTTTGTTCTTCCCTCATATTTAACATATTTAAATATATATATATATTTGATGGTTTAACTAATCACTTTTTGCCACTACTGTATTTTTAATTGTGTCATATTGGGACAGGAAGGGGCCGTCCCCAAACTGTTCCCACAAAGTTGGGAGCATGAAATTGTCCAAAATGTCTTGGTATGCTGAAGCATTAAGAGTTCCTTTCACTGGAACTAAGGGGCCAAGCCCAACCCCTGAAAAACAACCCCACCCCATAATCCCCCCTCCACCAAACTTTACACTTGGCACAATGCAGTCAGGCAAGTCCCGTTCCCCTGGCAACCGCCAAACCCAGACTCGTCCATGGGATTGCAGACAGAGAAGCGTGATTGGTCACTTCAGAGAACACGTCTCACTGCTCTAGAGTCCAGTGGTGGCGTGCTTTACCCCACTGCATCCCACGCTTTGCATTGCTCTTGGTGATGTAAGGCTTGGATGAGCTGCTCGGCCATGGAAACCCATTCCATGAAGCTCTCTACACACTGTTCTTGAGCTCATCTGAAGGCCACAGAAGTTTAGAGGTCTGGAGCTATTGACTCTGCAGAAAGTTGGCGTCTTCTGCGCACTGTGACCCTCAGCATGCGCTGACCCCGCTCTGTGATTTTACGTGGCCTATCACTTCGTGGCTGAGTTGCTGTTGTTCCCAATCGCTTCCACTTTGTTATAATCCCACTAACAGTTGAGCGTGGGATATTTAGTAGTGAGGAAATGTTTCCACTGCGGTGGAATGTTTTAATGACTTTCGTCCAATTGCCCTGACTCCTTTATTATGAAGTGCTTCGAGAGACTTATATTGTTGCACATTAAAGCTAGCATACCTAAGGATCTGGACAGTCATCGATTTGCTTATCAGACAAACAGATCTACAGATGAAGCTCTTCACACAGCTCTGACACATCTAGAGCAGCAGTTATGTTAGGATGCTGTTTTTTGATTTTAGTTCTGCTTTTAATACTGTCATTCCTCACAAACTGGTATGTAAATTAAGCGATTTGGGAATAGATGCACTAACAATTATGGACTTTCTTACCAATAGGTCCCAGAATGTCAAAATAGGTGATTGCTACGGTGGCCCAGTAGTGCATAACACAACAAATTTTAAAAAGCACACATAAGTTCACAACACAAAGAAATAAAGCCACAACACAACGGAAATGCTCCCGACCACTAGGGGGCTCTCGGAGTGCTGTAAAGTTAGTTTTCCTTGCCGTTGTTCCATAGATTGGCCCGTCTTACAAAGATATAAACACTACGATCAGTGTGTAACCATTGTATATCGACATGAAATATCAATTCAAAATCACCTACATGCATTATAGCTGCATATTTATACTCGAGAACGCTTTTACCCGCTAGCACAGCGCATGATGCCCAAGGGCACGTCTGCCAATTCCTCCATGTAGTTGAAACGTATAATTTGTATGAATTAAAATGACTTTTTTTTTTTTTTATGTTTAAATTTCACTTTTGTGCATTACTGAGTCAGTTTTACCAATACAACCAAGCTGTGGAAAAGTAATTTAATTAATACAAATTATGTTTCAACTACATGGAGGAATTGGCAGACGTTCCCTTGGGCATCATGCGCTGTGCTAGCGGGTAAAAGCGTTCTCGAGTATAAATATGCAGCTATAATGCATGTAGGTGATTTTGAATTGATATTTCATGTCAATATACAATGGTTACACACTGATCGTAGTGTTTATATCTTTGTAAGACGGGCCAATCTATGGAACAACGGCAAGGAAAACTAACTTTACAGCACTCCGAGAGCCCCCTAGTGGTCGGGAGCATTTCCTTTGTGTTGTGGCTTTTTTGTTGTGTTGTGGCTTTATTTCTTTGTGTTGTGAACTTATGTTTGCGTTGTGCACTACTGGGCCACCGTAGATTGCACCTCTTCAACAATCATCCTGAACACAGGCGTGCGTGCTCAGCCCAGCATTATTCACCCTCTTCACCCATGACTGTACTCCAATCCATTCTTCCAGCTCCATAATAAAGTTTGCTGAGGATACTACCATTGTCGGCCTCATCTCAGAAAACGAAGGAACTGCCTACAGAGAGGAGGTTAAACATCTAATTCACTGGTGTGCTGACCATAATTTGGTCCTGAACACCAAAAAACCTAAAGAGATCATCGTAGACTTCAGGAGGTCTAGGAAGACCACCCTTTTACCTTTGATTGTTCATGGAGAGGAAGTGGAGAGGGTAAATGACATCAAGTTCCTTGGAGTCTACATAACGAAAGACCTCTCTTGGTCTATTAATACTTCCCATCTGGTTAAAAAAGCAACAAAGGCTATTCTTCCTTTGAAAAATGAAGCAGGACAGGTTACCCACACAGCTCTTAATTAATTTCTATCATTGTACCATAGAAGGCATACTTTCCTATGGGATTATTGTATGGTATGCTAGCTGTACTGGGGAAAATCACAAGGAACTCTGCCGTGTTGTTAAAACAGCACAGCGGATCATAGGCACGGAGCTCCCGAGTTTGGATACTGTCGGTTACACACAAAGGCCAGCAGCATCATTGTGAATCCCACCCATCCAGGATACAGAATGTTTGTCCCTTTACCGTCTGGGAGGAGGTGCAGGGCCATTAAGTCCAGGACAAATAGGTTAAAGTACAGCTTCTTTGCCAAAGCTGTAGCTGCCCTTAGACCTTCTACTCCTCCACAGCCCTTTTATTTTCTACAGTAACTCTATAACTTTTCAGAATATCAAGAATTGAGGACTGTTTGTGTTTTTACTGTTGAAGGACATTTAATACATGCATGTTTAACATATGTGTTTTAATGTGTATGTCTATAGTTAATGAGTATATGTTTATTTTTCTGTTATGAGAGCTGCCATTCCTAATTTTCGTTGTACTTGTACTTGCACTGGTACAATGACAATAAAGTATCTTACTCTTACCTATCACGGCACCACGCTTGAGTTCACTGAGCTCCTGAGAGCGACCCATTCTTTCACAAATGTTTGTAGAAGCGTCTGCATGCCTAGTGCTTGATTTATACACCTGTGGCCATGAAGTGATTGAACACCTGAACTCAGGGATTTGGAGGGGCGTCCCAATACTTTTGGCAATGTAGTGTATAAACTGAGCAGATAAAAGTCGCAATTATCTTTAATTTTTTATTCCGTGGTGGAAACAAGCTTCATAATGATGCTCTAACGGATGTTTTACTCAGACAATATGAGGTTAAAAGCAGCAGAAACTCACAGATTTGACGTCTCCACTGTGACCTGTTAGAACATCTCCAGCCAACAAGTGCAGCGCTGAAGAGCTCCGGGAGGGAATTTCAGCAGGACGCAGAGAGCCGCTTTGGAAAATAGCAGCGAATCGATGGAGGAGCCGTCCGGAGCTGGGAGTGTGTCCGGCGTGGAGGTGAGCGGAGATGACAGGCTTCATTATCAGCAGAGCTGGAGTCCCTGAGGAGCGCTCCTGCTGCATGATGGGACAGTTCGCTGGAAAGGTCAAGAGCAGACAAATCAGCCTGGCAGAAACCATCTGAAACTGCGGCTGATAGAGCCAGACCTGCAAACAATGATGTTCTTCCTCACCGTCTCTGTCTGGGTTTCCAGCACTAATATCTAAACATTCTTAAATCAAGACACATTTACTGGAGAAGAGAGATGACTGGAGATATTAAGACTGAGAAATGAATCAAAATGAAGTGAGTCTGTGCTTAAAACAAGAACAATAAAAATAAACAGAAAAATAAAAACAAGTTTATTTTTCCTCCACTGGCAGATATTTCTTCTTGTTTTAAGCACAAACTCACTAGATATCAGTCTTAATATCTCCAGTCATCTCTCTTCTCCAGTAAATGTGTCTTGATTTAAGAATGTTTAGATGTTTGTGCTGGAAAACAAGACAGAGGAAGAAGCTCAAGGTTTTTTTTCTGTGTTTATAATTATATCACACAATGCATTATATCTAAAGGCTTTAGAGATGCATGATATATCAACCACCATATCGGTATCGGCCGATATATATTCATATTTAATGTTAGCGTTATCGGCCCGATAAGAAAATGTGGCCGATATATTAACGCGGATAACTAACGTATTATTTCCTTCAGCTGGGACACCTTAGATGCGGTTTTGAATTGCTTGAAATATAATTGGAATCACTTCGAAAAGGAAAATACAAAATGTACTACAGTTTCTATGTGGTCTATGACGTCACATTAACTCTGGTTTATCAAACATGTCCTCCTCTAACGTTTAAATCTAATCCATAAACGTGGTCTGCTTTTATATAATATTGTCAGCGTTATGTATCGATTGCGAGGGCTAGCGTCTCTGGCCATCTCCGCTGACAAGAGAATCATTTACAGATCTCTCTCAGTTTCTGCCGTATTGACGTCCCTGTAATGACACGTCTAACCCTCTGTAACTCTGACAATTATTACCCAAAAGCTCCCAGTCCTGCAGGTCTTTACAATTAGAGCTGGAATCATCTCACTGACGAATCTGACAGACCCGACAGACTTCAGTTCATCTCACACTCACTGATACACACTTATATACACACAATATTTAATTTCAGCCGTTTTACGCACACTATGAAGTCTCTCCTGCTCACCGAGTCTGTGTTTATCTGATCATAACTACAGTAAAGCAGTGAAATATGACTCCAGTGTGAATCAGCTGTTCTCTATGTGAATATATAGTAAAGTGTAATTTATTCCTGTGATCAAAGCTGAATTTATCATCATTACTCCAGTCTTCAGTGTCACATGACCCTTCACACATCATTCTCATATGATTTCTTACTGTTATCAACATTGAATCATCATTATAACTTAAGTAATTTTGACTTTTTATGTAATAATTTTGGCTTTTTGAGTAATCATTTGTGCTTTTTATGTTCATATTTTTGTGGAAACTGTGATACATTTGATTTTTCAGGATTCTCTGATGAATAGAAAGATCAAAAGAACAGCTTTTATCTGAGAGAGAATCTTTTGTAACATTATAAATGTCTTTACTGTCACTTTTCATCAATTTAATCTTACTGACCTCAAACTTTTAAATGTTATTCATGGTTTCCACAAAAATAAGAACTGTGTTTAACACTGATAATAATCATAAATGTGTCTTGAGCATCAGATCCTCATATTGAATGATTTGTGAAGGATCATGTGACACTGAAGACTGGAGTAATGATGATAAATTCAGCTTTGATCACAGGAATAAATTACACTTTACTATATATTCACATAGAGAACAGCTGATTCACACTGGAGTCATATTTCACTGCTTTACTGTATTTATGATCAGATAAATGAGCAGAAGAGACTCATTTGCTGTCACTGAATTATATAGTGTTGAACGTTATATAAAAGTCACCTTATGACGGCAGGAATAAATACAGGGTCATTAAAATGACAAATCTATGAACCTTCAAATTGTGACTTCAAACATCACGGTGAACAAGTCAAAACTACTGTGGAATAAAAGTCCAAATTCAGCACGGCCGAAGCAATCGGCTCTAAAAATGTGTCCGCGGCCCCAAAAATCAATAGCGCCGTCTCTTTACTCGGAGAAGACACCTGCGGGACAGCATCGATCGTCCCTTCAAGCCCTCTCAGCGGCTTCCCGCTACGCGTCACCAATTGTCTGCCTTTTTCTCTTTTGCCCGTTAAAATATGGTCACAAATTTACAAAAGGGACTTGTTCTCTCCGACCCCGGTGAGGTACCATCACTCAGTGGAAAAACATTGTGAAAATATCAAAGGGAAGAGCGCTGCGACAGGGGAGAGGTATAAACAGCGTAATGATTTCCCCAGAGTTTCTGCCAAGAGCCAGTGTCACCCGAAACAGGCGTAAATGGTGACATATCCTCACTCAGGATCCCAGGGAAATCGAACACTGACATTCTTTTTAGGACCCGAGCCTCCTCATCAGCCAATTACCGCGGTAAGCGGAGAGCGAGCGCGGTGGAGAACGCGCGGCCCTTCTGAGATTACGCTGCCAAAACAGCCTCGATCGCGCCACGGCCCAGAGGAACTATTTATAAATGAACTCGAGCCGCTTCGGATCAAACGCACTCCACTTTTTTCGAAAACCGGCGAAGACAAAGGAAACGAGAGCAATGCTTCCCGTCGTGGACAAAAAAAGCCCTTAAATACCCTGAAACGCTGTTGACAGAGTTAGGATAGATGAACGCAGTTAGGCCGCTGATCAGGGCCATGTTTAATCATTAAGATAAAGTGTTCACACGGTAAATTTATGCATGGCGCCACATTCATCACGGCCTCACAAGCCAGAAAAGAAAGTGTTGCTTAATAAATCAGCTGATCTGAGGCCAGCTGTTTGAATGCATATTCCCAGCAGCGCTAATCATGCCGCCGGTGGTCCGACGCCGGCCCGAGAGCGACAAACCCGCAGAAGTTCGGTCTGGGGCAAATGAAAACAGATTGCCATGTCCGAAGACCGAAGATCTGATGCTCTCAGGAAGCCCTGGATATGGCAGTTTTACAGCCGGCCTCTCTGTATTTGTCTGGCTAATGCGAGCTCTCCTCGCTCAGATGTGTGGGAAGGGCTCATTCTCGGCTCCCTCTGAAACTAATTAGCGCTGAAGGCCAGGGCTCGGGGAGCACGTGACGCGGAGCTGCGCCGGAGGAGGAGCAGTCACCCCTGAAACAGCGGACGCCGCCACACGGATAACCTGATCGCCGCATCAGCGCCTCATTATCGCCGCATAGCTGTATGATGATTTCCAGTCAGTCACTCGGACGCACGTTCGTGGTTTGTTCGGGTTAATAGCCATGCATTCATGATAACATCCCACGATATCAAGCAAAGCAACTTTTAATTAGGCCTTCATCATTTACTCATATGGCAAGCCATTTGTGACCCTGGACCACAAAACCAGTCATACATTTCTTTTAATTGAGATGTATAGATCATCTGAAAGCTGAATAAATAATCTTTCCATTGATGTATGGTTTGTTAGGATAATATTTGGAAAAATCTGGAATCTGAGGGTGGAAAAAAATCTAAATATTGAGAAAATCTCCTTTAAAGTTGTCCAAATGAATTCCTTAGCAATGCATATTACTACTAATAATACATTTATGATATATTTACGGTAGGAAATGTACAAAATCTCTTCATGGAACATGATCTTAATATCCTAATGATTTTTGGCATAAAAGAAAAATTGATAATTTTGACCCGCACAATGCATTGTTGGCGATTGCCACAGACACACCCGTGAGATTATGACTGGATTTGTGCTCCAGGGTCACATTTATAGACCAGGAACTTCTTTTACCATTCTTATTTCTTTATTCCCTTAAATCCCTTTTAATACAAAAACGCCCCAACGTTCAAGACATGGTTAAGACAGCATTTTATCGCGCGTTCATCAGATTCAAACTCTGATGAGGTGTTGGGACATCTGACGGCTTCGGGACGGAGCGAGAGCGGACAGGCCCGTCCTCGAGCCTTCAGGACCGGATCAATAGCAGCTGAATGCCATCTGCTTGGGGCAGCAGAACGCCAGCGCTAGCCCGCACCATGCATCTTCCACTATTGAAAGGTTATTTTTATGCAAGTAAACAATTCATCCTCTGGTCTCCACGCGTTCTGCTCATTTACCCGCTCCCGGTCGATAGCATATGCAAAACGGGTGGGGAAAAAAAATTGAATCCTAGGAGTGAAGCTGATGCCCAGGTGACAACTAATCGATTAGCCTCTCGGCGAAACTGTGACGTGCGGTCAGAGTGTTTTATAGCCGCTCATGCAAATCCAGGCCCCAACAACACAATCCTCCCAGAGCCGCTGAACTCTTTAACCGCTCCGAGAGGGAGATAAGACAGTCAGCGCCAGGAGAATCTACTTTTTAGCTTCAATTAATGACACCGGGCCGTCCGTCTCGCTCCTGTTTTCCGGCCGAACCCGAGGACAGACGCGTCTGACGGGATGATGATGCCGTTTGGGGGAGACGTGGATATTTCCAGCCACACTCCGCCGGCCGCGCCGAACCTGTTACGGCTCCGCGGGGGATTGTTCGCCTCTTATTAGATTTTCTGCAGTCCAGCTATTAGTGATAAATGTACTGCTGCATTCACTGTCAAGTTAATCAATGCTGCCAAAGTTTTGTTGACCTAACAGCAATCTATAAAGCAAAGGCGCTCCATTTTTTACCCTGCCCGAACCGTGACAACTCTGTCGGCCCCTCGCTGCTCGGATACTCCTTCAAAGGGCCGGCGCTTCACTTGAAGGGCTCTCGGCAAATTGAAATACTGTCTTTAAAAGCGGGGCAATTGCTGTGACGCCTCGCCTGTCAAAGAAATTGTTTAAAAACCAGAGTCGCTCAAACAGATCCAGTTTGATGGTTAAAACACTGGCAAATCGATAACTTCACAGATGATAGAACGTTGTCAAGTGTTAGAAAAAAGCCCCATTTTCTTTGACAACAAACCCCTTGTTTTCAGCAGCCGCAGCGGAGAAGAGACGAGATCGAATGAAATAAGAGCCGGGGCTCAAATGTATGGTTCTGTCAGCAGCCGTCCGCTGAAACAAACGACCGCCGCACACTTTCAAACGCAATTATGGCCTTATGAAATATGAATTTGCATTGATTTTTCCCAGCGTTTCCCATGATCATTCAGGTCTGTGCATGAAATACTCGCAGTATAAATTATGAAAGCGAGCTGACGTCATTTGTGCCTTAAAGTTATTTCTGAATTTACTAAATTGTGACCCACAAAACCAGTCATAAGGGTCAATTTTTTTAACTTGAGATGTATAGATCATCTGAAAGCTGAATAAATAATCATCATTGATGTGTGGTTTGTTAAGACAATATTTGAAAATCTGGAATCTGAGGGTGCAAAAAAATCTAAATATTGAGAAAATCTCCTTTAAAGTTGTCCAAATGAAGTCTTTTGCAAAGCATATTACTACTAATAATACATTTATGAGATATTTACGGTAGGAAATGTACAAAATCTCTTCATGGAACATGATCTTAATATCCTAATGATTTTTGGCATAAAAGAACATTTTTCAATTTTGACCCGTACGATGCATTGTTGGCGATTGCCACAAACACACCCGTGAGATGCAGGACTGCGGTTTCAAAAATGTGGTTAATTTGGAAACATTCCATTGCATTCTTTGGAATGTTACTTTTGAACGTTCTGTTACATTTAAAAACCTTCCATGAATGATGTATAAATAATGTTTTTGAGCTAACATTCTGAGAACCAGATAATTTTGAACTATTAACGTTACGTTCTATGAAGGTTCCCTGTTTGCTGGGCTATTATTATGATGATTTTTCCCCCCACGGACGGACAAAACTCCCGACTGGCCCTTAACAGGGAGCACAATTACTGCTGCGAGCGAGACGGAGGGCCGTAACCCGGCTGGAGAATACTGATTAACCTTTTTCAGGCCGTTGACAAATGAATTGCATCAAGCGTGTACGACAGCATTTATCACTGCCCGACCACACTTAGAGTCCCGACCGGCCGCAGCGAAATAACAGGCTTGTGCTAATAAAAGCGAGCTGTATGCCACAGCGCATTAAGTCACCGGCCCAACCGCCTGACATCCGTCTTCTTTGATCCGCCACAGAAAACCAGAAGCCGCTTTCAGAGTCTGGATGGGAAAAAGACGTCAACATAACACCAGCCGTGCAAAAAGTCCCGTTTTCCAGCACAAATATCTAAACATTCTTAAATCAAGACACATTCACAATGACTGGAGATATTACGCTTTATTTAATAAAAAATCGTGCTTAAAACAAGAACAAATATCTGCCAATGGAGTCATAAAGATGTTTTACTTTGAATTAAGATGATTTCTCTGATGATATTTGTTCTTGTTTTAAGCACAAACTCGCGTCATTAGAAACAAGACTTAATATCAAGTAAATGCATCTTGATTTAATAATGTTCAGATATTTCAGGCATGTGATCAACAAAACCTGACACCCCCGACAATTATTATTATTAACAATATGTTATTAAATTAATAAAGAAATATATTACTATTGCAATAACACACTATTGTACTGTAAATTTTTTTATAATAATAATAATATAATACAATATATGTTTTAATTAACGTATTAATAGATGTATTATTATTATTAATTATTATTATTATTTTAAAGAACAACAGTAAAATTACAATACTAACATTTATGGTTGTCTTAATTTCTTTGCTTTCTGAGCTTTATAAGATTTATAAGCGATTCTCATGACGAATTTGGGAAGATGGCTGGCATATGTTGCGTTCCCAAATTATAAACACTGTGTGAATGGAAACTGATCACAGTGCTGTGCTTTACTCTGAAACACGCAGCGCGTCAGACTACAGATTGATATCATTACATCACAACCGCACTGTGATTGGATGATCGCACTAAGAGTATGTTTAAACCATAGACTGTAAAAAAAATGGATGTAGTGTCCGTGAAGTCACCCGTAGACGCGTAAAGTCGGCCGTTGCTATCATGGCAGCGTGTCACCGCGCATCACTCCCGGATAACTGAAGATGGGCAAAGAGGCGGGACGTGGGCGGAGCTGAGGTGACGTGATGGCTAACAGACAGCAGACAAACGGCTATCCACCTGTCACTCAAAGTAGCCACGCCCTTAAATATGCAGAACTTTAAGGCTTTACATAATGTAAACGAATGAGATGTAAAAAAAAATCACCCCCCTCACAGTTTTCATGAAGTGCAAAATTAGCCGTATAAACCAAAACCACAATTTGTACCAGGCTGTAAACGTGTGTTTTTCTGCTGTAAGCTGGGCATTTTAACATGGGGCTCAATGAGATTCTGCTCCCTGAAGCCTGTCTCTAGTGGCCAGACGATGAACTGCAGTTTAAGTCACTTCCGTATTGGCTTCAAACTGGGGGAGGTTGCCGCTATGCATGACGTCACCATTTCGGATTCGCGTTTTTGTGGTTTTTATGGAGACGGTAAAGGCATCGTTTTCAAAAGCTTGTGTTTTCAGGCCCCCAATTTGCAAATAAACCCCGCCCTCTAGACTGATTGACAGTCGACTGTGTTAGACATCGGAAATGCAAGTGCAAAGGGGATTGCGACTCCATTTGAGTTTTGTGAGGGTTTTTGCAGGACGTGGAGGAAGTGAAATAGCAAATGGGTGATTTTCTATTGCTATTCCAATGGCAGGGTCACTCGTAAGACATTGGAAATGCAATGCAAATAGACTTTGCGTTTCCATTTGTAATTTGGCAGGCATGTTACACACACGGAAAAGAAAATCCAAACGCAATTGCAAATCACGCATTTGTGTTTCCATTATGTCACAACATATGCGTGCACAAGTTGAAAATGCAATTTGCTTTTAAAATATTGTCCGGAATATCATTCCATACACAGCCATTACATATTTAAAACAGTAATATCCTATACTAAACTATATATCACTTGAAAACTTACAATAGTTTTCATATTTGCTGACTGATTTTCAAACTATATTACAGAGGAGCCATAATTTATCAATTTGCACCAGGTGAAAAAGACGTACTATTTGATGTACTAGCCAATGGCGATTCAGCTGTGCGTAGAGAACATTCAGAACAGAATCATTCACAAACGCCTTTAATTCGTAATAATTGCTGTAAACGCTGCTCTACTGTGACTGTGAATCATGTTGAACACAAAAGGTCACTCATCTGACACGTTACAGTGCCATTTGCATTTCCCCGTGCATGTATTGACCTCTGCGCTGAGCGTTTGCCATTAATGCCTTTCTAGGTGTGATGTGTTCACTCAGCAAACGCTGAGATGCTCAATTAACACACATCTCTAATTGCACCTCTATTCCACGGGCCTTGCGTTGTTATGCGTCCTTCGCCGTCCATAATGAGGAATTAGAGGGAAACGGCCGTACAAATGATGACACAACTCCCGCCCAACGCTCATCAATTTCCCCGGTTTGTTTTCCGCGGCTCTGAAAGCAACGGCTAACAAGAACAAAGCCTCCTGCACTCGTGTCCACACACATTTTGGGGAAATAAGCCCAATCGGGTGCGAGGGAGAATTATTTTTCTTTATTAAGTGACCCGTGTCCCCGGAGATACAAAAGAAAGCAAACAATTAATCTTTTCCTATTGGTTGGGTGCAGAAGGGGCTCGGGCCGGGATGAAGGCGGTCCGTACCTGTGGAGGGGTAATTAGGCCTGGCCTGGGGAATAAATGGATTCCAGCTTCAAGTGTGCTGAGCTTTCAGCCCGTGACAGCCGGCGCTTTCACCCCCACAAATAACATCTCCGCTGGAACCATCACCTATGACCAAAAACAGCACAATAATTAACCAGATTCAATGTATTAATTGCTGCGAGCCATTAAAAATGGCCAGAGACGGAGCATTAATTGCCATTCCTAACAAAGTGTTTAATCAAATTAAGGCGGCGCTCTGTTCACAGTTGGATAAGCAGGAAAAGCTTCTGCCAGGCTGGAAAAAACAACCAACATTATCAATAACACTGGGAGCCGCTGGAGTAAGCTTTCTTTGCTTTAACACTTTCTTTAACTGAAGGAAGGGTTAGGAGGAAAGAAACTGAATCAGGATCTTAGAACATATCAGTTATTATTAGAGACTTTCAGGAGGGATGCAAGATATGCATCAGTGATATTAAATATATACACCTTTTGCTGACCCGTCTCTGATGGACTCCACTAGACCCCTGAAGGTGTGCTGTGGTATCTGGCACCAAGATGTTAGCAGCAGATCCTTTAAGTCCTGTAAGTTGCGAGGTGAGGCCACTTGTTTGTTCGCCTCATCCCACAGATGCTCGATTGGATTGAGATCTGGGGAATTTGGAGGCCAAGTCAACACCTCAAACTCGTTGTGCTCCTCAAACCATTCCTGAAGCATTTGTGCTTTGTGTCAGGAGCATTATCCTGCTGAAAGAGCCACAGCCACCAGGGAATACCGTTTCCATGAAAGGCTGTACATGGTCTCAACAATGCTTAGGTAGGTGGTACGTCTCAAAGTAACATCCACATGGATGGCAGGACCCAAGGTTTCCCAGCAGAACATTGCCCAAAGCATCACACTGCCTCCGCCGGCTTGCCTTCTTCCCATAGTGCATCCTGGTGCCATGTGTTCCCCAGGTAAGCCACGCACACGCACCCGGCCATCCACGTGATGTAAAAGAACACGTGATTCCTCAGACCAGGCCACCTTCTTCCATTGCTCCGTGGTCCAGTTCTGATGCTCACGTGCCACTGTTGTTGCTTTCGGCGGTGGACAGGGGTCAGCATGGGCACCCTGACTGGTCAGCGGCTATGCAGCCCCATACGCAACAAACTGAGATGCACTGTGTATTCTGACACCTTTCTATCAGAACCAGCATTAACTTCTGGAGCAGTTTGAGCTCCAGTAGCTCGTCTGTTTGATCGGACCACACGGGCCAGCCTTCGCTCCCCACGTGCATCAATGAGCCTTGGCCGCCCATGACCCTGTCTCCGGTTCTCCACTGTTCCTTCCTTGGAGCACTTTTGATAGATCCTGACCACTGCAGACCGGGAACACCCCACAAGAGCTGCAGTTTTGGAGATGCTCTGACCCAGTCGTCTAGCCATCACAATTTGGCCCTTGTCAAACTCGCTCAAATCCTTACGCTTGCCCATTTTTCCTGCTTCTAACACATCAACTTTGAGGACAAAATGTTCACTTGCTGCCTAATATATCCCACCCACTAACAGGAGCCGTGATGAAGAGATCATCAGTGTTATTCACCGGTCATAATGTTATGCCTGATCGGTGTATATGTCGACTGATGTTGGATATTTTAATTGTAGATGCTCATTTCTCTAATACACTGCAAAACTCATGTTCTTCCTCAGTATTTCTCTTGTTTTCCAGCACAAATAAATCAAGACACATTGACAAAATGACTAAAGATATTAAGTCTGTGTTTAAAACTAGCAAATATCAGCCAATGGAGTCAGAAAAATAATCCTGTTTCCCTTTGAATTGAGTTTATTTCTCTGACTCCATTGGCAGATATTTGCTAGTTTTAAACACCAAACACTGAAAGTTTAGTCCCAGCATCACCTCCTCCATTACATGAGGAACAGTTTCGCCTCTCACAGCAGAATTACTGTGGCGAGCGGTGAGGTGAGGGACCGTGAGAACGGGCCGGTGACGAGCGATAATGAGCTCCAGCTGCGCGCCACACCGGTCTCGTCTCACGGAGGAGTGACGGGAGCATAAAAGGAGGAGCGACGACAGTGCAAGAGGAGAGAGGACCAGGCCTGGATTTACGTTGTGTTTTGTTTATGTTTTATTTTGTGTGTGTGCGCGGCAGTCGTCCGTGAGGTGTCTGCCGCGGCGACTTTCATTTTGTTTATTTATTTCATTAAAGTTTTAAAAGTTCGCCGGTTTCCCGCCTCCTTCTTCCTGGAAGATACGAACGTTGTTACAATTACTTTACATTATATCATATAATTCACTGTTAGCATATTAAACTGTTATTGATTAACTGAGTATTAGCCATCACATGAAAACAGAGAAAACACTCTCACACACCCACTCTCACACACACACTCGCTCACTCTCACACACTCACACACACACTCGCTCACTCTCACACACACACACTCGCTCACTCTCACACACTCACACACCCACTCTCACACACACACTCGCTCACTCTCACACACTCACACACACACTCGCTCACTCTCACACACTCACACACACACTCGCTCACTCTCACACACTCACACACACGCTCGCTCACTCTCACACACTCACACACACACTCGCTCACTCTCACACACTCACACACACACTCGCTCACTCTCACACACTCACACACACACTCGCTCACTCTCACACACACACACTCGCTCACTCTCACACACTCACACACCCACTCTCACACACACACTCGCTCACTCTCACACACTCACACACACACTCGCTCACTCTCACACACTCACACACACACTCGCTCACTCTCACACACTCACACACACGCTCGCTCACTCTCACACACTCACACACACACTCGCTCACTCTCACACACTCACACACACACTCGCTCACTCTCACACACTCACACACACACACTCGCTCACTCTCACACACACACACTCGCTCGCTCACTCGCTCACTCTCACACACTCACACACACACTCTCACACACACCCACTCTCACACACACTCGCTCACTCTCACACACACACTCGCTCACTCTCACACACTCACACACACACTCGCTCACTCTCACACACACACTCGCTCACTCTCACACACACATTCTCACACACACTCACTCTCACACACACACTCGCTCACTCTCACACACTCACACACACTCTCACACACACACTCACTCACTCTCACACACACACTCGCTCACTCTCACACACACACACTCGCTCACTCTCACACACTCACACACACTCTCACACACACACTCACTCACTCACACACCCACTCTCACACACACACTCACTCTCACCCACTCACACACACTCACACACTCTCACACACACACTCTCTCACTCACACACTCACTCACTCACACACACTCACACACACACTCGCTCACTCTCACACACTCTCACACACACACACTCGCTCACTCTCACACACACACTTGCTCACTCTCACACACTCACTCTCTCACTCACACACCCACTCTCACACACACTCACTCACTCTCACCCACTCACACACTCTCACACACACTCACTCACTCACTCACTCTCACACACACACTCTCACACACTCACACACCCACTCTCACACACACACTCACTCACTCTCACACACTCTCACACACTCTCACACACTCTCACACACTCTCACACACTCTCACACACACACTCACTCACTCTCACACACTCACACACACACTCTCACACACACACTCGCTCACTCTCACACACTCACACACACACTCTCACACACACACTCGCTCACTCTCACACACTCACACACACTCTCACACACACACTCACTCTCACACACTCACACACACTCACACACAAACACACTCACTCTCACACACACACTCACTCACTCTCACACACTCACACACACTCTCACACACACACTCGCTCACTCTCAAACACTCACACACACTCTCACACACACACTCACACACACTTACACACACACACTCACGCACTCACACAAAAACACACTCACTCTCACACACTCACACATTCTCACACACTCACACACACACACACTCACACACACACACTCGCTCACTCTCACACGCACTCGCTCACTCTCACACACTCACACACACACACTCGCTCACTCTCACACACACACTCGCTCACTCTCACACACTCACACACACACTCTCACACACACCCACTCTCACACACACACTCGCTCACTCACACACACACTCGCTCACTCTCACACACACACTCGCTCACTCTCACACACACACTCGCTCACTCTCACACACTCACACACACACTCGCTCACTCTCACACACACACTCGCTCACTCTCACTCGCTCACTCTCACACACTCACACACACTCTCACACACACACTCACTCACTCTCACACACACACTCGCTCACTCTCACACACACACTCACTCACTCTCACACACACACTCGCTCACTCTCACACACACACTCACACACACACTCGCTCACTCTCACACACACACTCGCTCACTCTCACTCGCTCACTCTCACACACTCACACACACTCTCACACACACACTCACTCACTCTCACACACACACTCGCTCACTCTCACACACACACTCGCTCACTCTCACACACACACTCGCTCACTCTCACACACTCACACACTCTCACACACACACTCACTCACTCACACACCCACTCTCACACACACACTCACTCTCACCCACTCACAAACACTCACTCACTCTCACACACACACTCTCTCACTCACACACTCACTCACTCTCACACACTCACACACACTCTCACACACACACTCACTCACTCTCACACACACTCACTCTCTCTCACACACACACACTCGCTCACTCTCACACACACACTCTCTCACTCACACACTCACTCACTCTCACACACTCACACACACTCTCACACACACACACTCACTCACTCTCACACACACTCACTCACTCTCTCTCACACACACACACTCGCTCACTCTCACACACACTCTCGCTCACTCTCACACACTCACACACACTCTCACACACACACTCTCTCACTCACACACCCACTCTCACACACACACTCACTCACTCTCACCCACTCACACACTCTCACACACACTCACTCACTCTCACCCACTCACACACTCTCACACACACTCACTCACTCTCACACACACACACTCTCTCACTCACACACTCACTCACTCTCACACACACTCTCACACACTCACACACCCACTCTCACACACACACTCACTCACTCTCACACACTCACACACACTCTCACACACTCTCACACACACACTCACTCACTCTCACACACTCACACACACTCTCACACTCTCACACACACACTCGCTCACTCTCACACACTCACACACACACTCTCACACTCTCACACACACACTCGCTCACTCTCACACACTCACACACACTCTCACACACACACACTCACTCACTCACTCACTCTCTCACACTCTCACACACACTCTCACACACACACTCACTCACTCACTCACTCACACTCTCACACTCTCACACACACTCACACACTCACACACACTCTCACACACACTCTCACACACACTCTCACACACACTCTCACACACACTCTCACACACACTCTCACACACACTCTCACACACACTCTCACACACACTCTCACACACACACTCGCTCACTCTCACACACTCACACACTCACACACACTCTCACACACACACTCACTCACTCACACACACTTACACACACACACTCACGCACTCACACACTCACACAAAAACACACTCACTCTCACACACTCACACACACACACTCACTCACTCATTCTCACACACTCACACACACACACACACACTGACTCTCACACACACACTCACTCACACACACACACACTCACACACACACTCACTCACTCTCACACACTCACTCTCACACACTCACTCTCACACACTCACTCTCACACACTCACTCTCACACACTCACTCTCACACACTCACTCTCACACACTCACTCTCACACACTCACTCTCACACACTCACTCTCACACACACACTCTCACACACACACTCACTCACTCTCACACACTCACACTCACACACTCACTCTCACACACACACTCTCACTCACTCTCACACTCTCACACACACACTCACTCTCACACACTCACTCTCACACACTCACTCTCACACACACACACACACTCACTCTCACACTCACACACACACACTCACTTTCTCACACACACTCACTCACTCTCTCACACTCACTCTCACACACTCTCTCTCACGCACACACTCACTCACTGTCACACTCACACACACACACTCACTTTCTCACACACACTCACTCACTCTCTCACACACACACACACACACTCACACACACACACACACTTACTCACTCTCACACACACACTTACTAACTCTCACACACACACTCACACATACACACACACTCACTCTCACTCACACTCACTCTCACACACTCACTCACTCTCACACACTCACACACTCACACTCTCACACACTCACACACACACTCACTCTCACACACACTCACTCACTCACTCACACACACACACACTCACTCACTCTCACACACACACACTCACTCACTCTCACACACACACTCACTCACTCACACTCACTCACACACACTCACACACACTCACACTCTCACACACTCACTCACTCTCACACACACACTCACACACACACTCGCTCACTCTCACACACTCACACACACGCTCGCTCACTCTCACACACTCACACACACACTCGCTCACTCTCACACACTCACACACACTCGCTCACTCTCACACACTCACACACACACTCGCTCACTCTCACACACACACACTCGCTCGCTCACTCGCTCACTCTCACACACTCACACACACACACCCACTCTCACACACACTCGCTCACTCTCACACACACACTCGCTCACTCTCACACACACACTCGCTCACTCTCACACACTCACACACACACTCGCTCACTCTCACACACTCACACACACACTCGCTCACTCTCACACACACACACTCGCTCACTCTCACACACACATTCTCACACACACTCACTCTCACACACACACTCGCTCACTCTCACACACTCACACACACACTCACTCACTCTCACACACACACTCGCTCACTCTCACACACACACACTCGCTCACTCTCACACACTCACACACACTCTCACACACACACTCACTCACTCACACACCCACTCTCACACACACACTCACTCTCACCCACTCACACACACTCACACACTCTCACACACACACTCTCTCACTCACACACTCACTCACTCACACACACTCACACACACACTCGCTCACTCTCACACACTCTCACACACATACACTCACTCACTCACACACACACACTCGCTCACTCTCACACACAC